>JBBPUL010000218.1:0-29058 GCA_038094675.1 Spongispora temasekensis
AAAATGCCCTTCGTGCAAATGCAGAAAAAATGAAAGTGCAGGCTGAAAAGAAACGATCAGTAGCACCGGAATACAAAATTGGCGATTCCGTCTGGTTATCTACGGAACACTTACAGTTACCATACGCTTCTGCGAAGCTCACCCAAAAATGGATCGGGCCATTCGATGTTTTGAAAACATCCCCTAACACAGTTACGCTAAAACTGCCGGCCAGAATAAAAATACACCCTACCATCAATATCTCTCGGGTAAAACCATTTAAAGATCAATTACCTGGACAACCGGTCAGCAAGCCTGATGCGGTACACATTTCTGAAGATGGTTCTGAAGAATTTGAGGTGGAATCCATTCTTGATTCGCATTCCACTCGACGTGGACTCTCGTATTTGGTAAAATGGAAAGGATATGACGTCAGTGACGCCACTTGGCAGCCATCAGCTGATCTCGCCAACGCTCCTCTGGCTATTAAGGAGTTTCATCGAAAAAATCCGGCTGCGCCCAGAAAAGTCCAAGGAGTAACTCTCCAAGAATTTGCTTCGCTATTCTATGATTCGGGTTGATCTGGAATCTCAACCTAAAGACGGGGTAGTGTTGTAACCTTATTCAAACTCGCCTTCTTTTTCTGATCTCAACGGTGTGGCACACCGCATTACGTAATATGACGTCACTGGTCTAGACCGATCACGTGATATGACATCATCAATGACGTCAGAGGTCTGGACCCTCTTATCTCTTATCTATGACATCATCGTTCTAGACCGCCTCATGTTAGACACATGTAGCTTAGTCATACCTCATGTATTTAATATAGTAGACAATATATAAACCAGGCCAAGAGTCGAGCTATCCCCAGCTTCGACCTCTTGTGTCTTTGTGACCTAAGTCGCGGTCCCCCACCTTTAGTCTTCCCTTTTCTTTGGTTAGTAGAGGCCGACGGTCGTGTCCTGTCTAGGTCACTTCATAAACTGTTAAAGATCAAGCAAAGGCTCTCAACAGCATATTATCCACAAATGCAAATGGATGAGCAGACCAAACAAGTCAATAGGGACTCAACTCTATTGCTATGTGTCTAAAGAACAGGATTCTTGACTATATTTCATAAAAATGAATGGCTAAATTTGTACACAACAAACACAGTCACTCTAGTAGCATCCTTTTCTCTGTAACATGTAATTACATACCATGCAGATGGGAAAAGTGCATGCAGATGTAGAACAGGTGTTTATAAAAATGTAGAAAATATAAAAGTGCAGGTGGATAAATGGAGATCTGTCTATTTGAGATTTTGAAAACCTCATCAAACATGATTACTTTGAAACTACCAAGTAGGATTATGATCCATTCCATGGTCAATGTTTTGCAGGAAAATCATTTAAAGATCAATTGCCTGGACATCCTGTCAGCAAGCCTGACACTTACTATTTATATTTTAGAAGATAGTTCAGAGGAGTTCAAAGTGGAACATATTTTGGACAGCTGCTCTACTCAACATGGATTATCTTATTTGGTTAAATAGAAGGGATATGACAATAGTGATGTGACCTGGCAGTCAGTCCATATCTGTAACCCTAGAATAAGGTTGTCTTAGCACTAAGGGCACTTCAGTTTGGTTAAGCCAGTAGCATTCATAACAGCTGCACCCAGAAAAGTTCAATGTGTTTCTCTTCTTGAGTTCAACACCTTATTTCATGAGTCTAGCTGAATCTGAAATCTTTAGCATAAAGACAGGGTAGTGTTGTTAATCACACTTTTACACCCCTATTTTTGACTTCATCACAATGGTGTGAGCATTCTTGTAATGCATAATTGCTTATATAATATGATGTCATCAGGTCTGGATGCATCACACGATATGACATCATCCTTCTTATCTCTTATCTATAACATCATAGGTTAGACATATATGTGTCACTTAGTCACACCTCATGTTTTAATATCATAGAACATATATGTATGTACTGTATATACACCCAAGAGTCAGCTGGCATCCCCAGCTTTGAACTCTTGTGTCTTTGACTAAAGTCCTTAGCTTCCACTTCCATCTTTCCTGTGTGTGTTTAGTCAAGACTGAGGTCATGTCCAGTCACTTTGCTTGATCACTTCAGTGATCAGCTTGTGGCAGATCTATGTATTTCAGGGACACAACCATGGTCAATTCATTTGCTTATTCTGAATTCACCTGATGGGAATTGCATTTCTCTGGTTCTGATGATAGAACCATCAGGGTGTGGAATGTAATCAGCAAACAACTTATGGCAGGCCCATTCAAACACACAAATGCAGTTGTTTCTGTTGCATATACACCAGATGAAACCCACATTGCTTCAGGCTCATGTGACTGCATGATCAGAATTTGGAATGCAACCAGTGGTCAGCTTGTGGATGGCACATTTAAAAACAGTACATTTTCACTTTGTTCAATTTCTCATTTACAAAATGGGATTCAAATTGTCTCAGAGACAGGGGGATATGGTGATTCAAGTGTGGAAAGTACAAGATGTCCTTAAGCTAGTGACTTTGGATGTAATGAATGACTGGATTAAATTTGGTCATGATGATTTATTATGTTGGGTTGCTCCATGGAGCAGACCTATTAAGTGTCACTCCATTCCCTCTGTAGTTGTATCCCCTCATGGATGTTATCAGCATGAGGTTGATAGATCTTTACATGGAGCATCTTGGGTAAAGTGATTAGGTCTTGGTATGGCATCATTCCAGAGTAAGTACATGCATAAAGTGTGTGTCCAAACTACATGGATAATTCTAACATAAAATGTCCGGTGAAAAGCCTTTGTATGGACAAACAAAGACCCAAATCAATTGAATTTGCGCACACTCGGCAACTAGGATACATGATTAGCAGCATGCCCTTCACGCATTTCCCGGACCCGCTTGATCCCTGCATACATATCTTCTTCTCGTGGAACCCTCTTCTCCGTCACCCACTCCCGAATCCACCCACGCAATGCACCATACTCTGTCCTCGGCCCTGCGTCAACCCGATCCTGACGCTGCGAGTCACTTTTGCGTTGCATTTGCCACCCGTCCTCAAACACGGGTCCTCGCAGCCCAACCTCCATCCAAAACACGAGCGCGACCGCAAGCGTCTCCGTCTTTGGCGATACACCCAGAGCACGCATCCATACCAACGTTTCCGGGATCTCCTCGGCCCGCGAGGATAACCCGAGCAAAGCTATGTACGTTGCAAAAGTGCTCTCCGAGGGCATTATAGTTGGCAGCGGTGGTCCGAGTTCTGGCACGATATCACGATCATCGCCATTGCGAGTAGACAACCTCGGTCTTTCTATAACCGGTGGTGTCGGCTCGGCAGGTAAAAAGTGGTCGGGATTGCTGCGAAAGACCCGAGCGAGTTCCTGGAGGACACCCTCGCGGCCCTTTGCACGTGCGGTCGTGACCCCACCGCCGGATTGAGCACCTCGGAGCGCGGGCCAGTTTCCGTAGATCATGCCACGAAAGACCGACCGCGCCACCTCGGTCGAGCGCCGATTGGCCCAAATCCCGACCACGGATGGTGGCGTCGGCGTTTCAAGCAATGTACGAATGCCAACAACGAGCGGTTCGCGGGTGTATTCGGCGGATTTGGTTTTTAAGCCGCCTTGATTAATCTTGAATTTGTCGGCCATGTACCAACTCATCGTCCCTTTCAAGCTCTCGCCGTCCATCTTCGAGGCCTGCATGGCGGCCTTGAGTAGTATGCGGAGCATCAGATTGGTATGCGGGACAGTATATAGGTAAGTCAAGTGGGTCCAGACGTAAAATATGACGTCTGGACGGCGTATGCGAAGGAGAGCGGTGAAGAGAGCATGTATTGGGTGGACGGAGAGCAAAGGCGGATCGGCTGGCACAGTCGAGGTTGTGCGTTCCAGGTCCCTCTCGACAGCTTCTTCAAGCAGATAGAATGCCTCTTCTGTGCGTCCGCTCTGCACGAGCAAGTCGACGCCGACACAGAGGGCTTTCCGGTCAATTCTCATTTCGCGATTATCGCCTGCAGCAACGACCTCGCGAACGAATTCGTCCCAAAGTCTTTGCGCATCCTGCAAGGCGTTCCGCCACAACAGACCTTGAATAACGACAGTGTACGTCGCTCTTGTTGGCTTGTATGCATTTGTTCTGTCCTTTGTTGCATCGAAAAGATCGAGGAGGGAGCTGGCGGGGAGCGTGCGATCGTGAGCGGCAGCGTAGAGTGCCGTCGTCCAGTCGTAAATGTCAACGTGTGACTTTCTCGACGAACTTGGTGAAGAAGGGGGCCTGGCGATATCGAGCTTAAGGAGACGATCAAAGTACTGGAATGCGGATCGACGATCGTCGCGCATGGATCGAAGGTAGACCGTGTTGGCCTCGTGAGCGGAACCCTCAGCTTTTGCGTCGTCGGCGTCATACGGTGGAGGAATTCCGTCATGCAAACATTGCTTTCTGATGTGGTCCAGGCAACGAGCGCTGGCCTGGACGTTACCCAAAGATGCGTACGCCTTCAACCATGATTGCGGGGGAGCAGACGGACCGCGACGGCGCAAGTACTCCAGGAGACGAGGAGACGAAAAGTCGTTACGGATCAGGACGCGCTCGGTGTTCTGCCAGAGTGCTAGATTCCTGTTTTGCATCTTCTCGAGGACGTCAATTGCGACGTCGGCAGCGAGGCGGGATCGGTCGCACAGCGCGATGGCCTGGAGGAGCGAGTTGAAGTAAAAGACGGCGTGGCTGTGCGCATCGGGGAGATGTGCGGTGAGCGGACGGAGAAGCGGGCCGAGTGAAAAGCAGGCAAGCGAGTGGGCGGAGAGGACGTAGAGTGGCAGTGCACGCGACGGGAGGGCGAGATCGAAGAGGACGGACTCGGCGTCGGCGGCGGAGCGAACGCGGTGTGCGGCGAGTGCGAGGACGACCCAGTGCGGTGGCTGCGGATGGAGCAGGGCGAGTGCGCGGGGGAGGGACGGCGCGTGGACGGCGGGGGACCAGCGAGCCCAGTCCTCGGCAGACACGGCACAGCGGCGGAGGGCGGCGGGGAGGGCGGGGTCGTCGGGCCGGTTGCGGAGGACGGCGACGAGGTGCCACGTGGGGTCGGCGGTGGCGCGGAGGGCAGCGTTGACGAACGCGCGTGTGCGGCGGTCGAGTGCACCGACGACGACGAGGGACCGCATCGTTGAAGGAACCCCGCCACAACATCAACACGGCCAAGCAAACGCGGCATTCACGCTCCGCCATTTTTACTCTTTGCTTTCTCCACTACATCCTCCCCTCCTTCCTCCTCCCCCCCCTCCAAAACAGCCCACATGCCGCGCATTCTCTTCGTCAGCGGTTTTCATCCTTCCACTCGCGCCCGCGACCTTGCGTACGAGTTTGAGCGGTTCGTGTTCTTTGTTACCCTTTTTGTCGCGTTTTTTTTAATTCATTTTTTTTTTCTTACAGCTACGGCCCTCTGGTACGCTGCGACGTCCCTGCGCCCCGCAATCCCCACGCCAGCTCCAACCCGTAAGTGCCATCCTATCTTGGCTTCCAACCCCCTGCCCTATCCAGTCAACGGGTGCCCCCACGATGCCTTCGTTGTCACAACACGATACGAACGCGAGCGAGACCTCTTTTCGAGAATTCACTTTTACGCGACTCCAATCTATCCTCTCGCGGATTCGTCGTCGTTTACTGCATCGACCTTCGCGATACGTACGAGTTGCGTGGCGAAAACGTGTCTCCGGCTGCGGTTTCTGTTTCCTTCCGTCCAATTTGTCGCTCTTTCGAAATTGCCGTCGATCTCTCGCTCAATCCCCGCGTATCGTAGCTATGCCTTTGTCGAGTTTCGTAGCCAACGCGATGCCGAGGACGCATACTACGACATGTGAGCCCCCCATCTTCCTAGCTCCCCCCTGGGCTCATTTTCCCTCGGTTCAAGGCACGGACGATACTTTGAAGGCTCTCGCTTGGGCATCCAGGTAAGTCGTTTCCATGTCCCCATCACGTCCTGTTCATTTGCTTTGCAGTGGGCCAAAAATCCTCCCTCTTCTGTCTGGCGCTACGACAGGCGTTCTCCGCCCCCCCATCGCCACCGCGATCGCTCTCGTAGCCCCCGCCGCCGTGACACTCGTGACGAACGCGATTCTCGAAGCAACGGTGCCGACAGAGACAAGGACTACTCGGACAGGGATCGTGACCGTGACCGTGACCGTGAGAGAAGGAGACGCAGCAGGTCCCCCGACAGACGTCGCAGCCCGTCGCCCGTCACCGACAGGAAAAGGGGCGAGGAGAAAGACAAGGACAAGGACCGTCCCAGGAGCCCTCTCCCGGAGGACACTAAAAAAGACGCCGATGATCGTGATGCGGACAGGGCACCTGCTCGGACCCCCCCATACGATCATTGAGCGCGCACTTGGTTAGTATTCTGCGCTGTTTGTCCGAAACATGTCTTCTTGCGCAAGCTCTTTTTTTTTTTTTCTTTTTTCTTTTTTCTCTCCCTTCGTTTTACACGAGTTGTCATGTCGTGTAGTACATCTTTTTGTACATACCTCGCCTTTTTGAATGCCATCCTTGCACAGCAATCGCTAGTGTAAGCCGTTTCTAGTTAGCATCCAACACCCATCATGCAAGCGCAACATCACAGGCGAGTGCCCACCATCGACGACCTCAAGGTGAGCAGAATCTCACCACCACACGCCCGCGAAAAAATTCACGATGGGCCCAGGTCAAGCTCTGCTACATTTGCCGCGAGGAGGAACGCTACGACGGTGTGTCCTCTCATCCCCAACGTATCTCTGCCGTTCTGCCGACATCGCCCGCGCAGCCCCAGGAACGCCACCCCGCGCATGGACCCACCCATGTACCTGCACCCTCATCGCACACGAATCCTGTCTCCTCCGCTGGATACAGTCCTCCCAGGCATCCCGCCCGCGTGCCTCCAACGTCCTCAAGTGTCCACAGTGTGGCACCCCCTACGAACTCGCCAGCTCGAACCCGTGGTTCCTCCGCTGGCTCGACATGGGCAACAGAGGCCTTTCGCTGATAGGCAGGGTCGTCAGCATCGGCAGTCTCACCGTCGTCGTCGTCAGTCTCGGCACGGGTGCGTTTGCAGCAGTTTCTCCACGTGCGTATCGTGACCCATCGTCTTTACACAGGGTTGTACATACTCAGCACCGCGTACGGTGCCTATGCCGTTCGTGAATTCCTCGGACCCGAGTGAGCCACTCTTTAACGTGCCACGCTCTAACCCAATCAACTCGCGTTTTCAGAATGTTTGACATCCTTTTGACCGATGACCCGTCCAACTGGCCTTGGCATAGCTTCATCAATCTCCCTCTGATTCCCCTTGCACTCATCTTTTCCAGGCTCCCTCTCAAATCTAACGTGACGCCGCTCATCCCGCTGTTGCTGGCCTGGCCCACGAGTGCACCCGTGTCGGCCGATGTGCTCGACAGGATCGGCGGAGGGGCAGCGCCGAGTACGAGTCCGCCAGCGCCAGCGGGGAAAGATCTGTTCCCTCTCCTTCCGCACTGGCCACCGCCCCCGTTCATTCTCGGTCTCTTCATTTTTCCCATCGTCCGGGAGGGCTACAAGCGGCTATTTGCTCAGCTGTCCAAACGGGTACTCGGATCGATGTCTGCGACCGGTGGCGGAGATCAGACACAGGGACAGCGCGAGCGGGAGATGCAAAGAGCGCTGATGGGAGTGGCGATGCCCGAGGAAGAGCCAATCTTGAGGATCCGCGTGAACGCGCACGTGGATGACGACGAGGATGCGCACCGCGGTGGCGGCATATTTGGTGGTCGTCCTCAAGAGGGCAACGGTGACGGGGATGCCGCTGCTGGTGGTGGTGGTGGTGGTGGTGACGTGGCCGCTGCTGCAGAGAACACGATCCGGGTGTCCGGAACGTCTCTCGGGCGTTTGATCGGTGGCGCACTGATTGTTCCGCGGATCTCGTCCCTCATGGGCTCATTGTTGCTTTTGTTGTCTAGACGATCCGTGGTGTTGCGCCGAATTTTGGCGGTGCGCCCGCCATTGCGTGCAGGGGGGCGTGCGGGCGTGGGGTCTTTGGGGCCGTTTGGGCTAACCACGCCGACGACGGTAGCGGCGAGAGGGGCTGGACTAGGAATTGGGAGCATGTTATTCCCTCGGGGGGTGTTTGGTGCAGGTGTGGGTGTAGGCGGGGAGAGGACGCTGGGCGATGGGATGGGATTATTGCAAAAGTTGGGGGTGGCAGGGATGCTGGGATTGAGCGTGGCATGGCGGGGGACATTTCCATGGGCCCAGTGTGATCCCGTGTGGTATGTCGTCTTTCTCTATGCTTTTATGTATTTTTCAGACTGACGTACGCGCGCGCGCACGCGCTATATAGGTGGCGAAATTCGTTGGGTCTGGGGTTGTTTACCGTCGTGAGTGCCTCTCCTCCCCCTTGGGGATCGTCGTGGCGTAGGGTTTGACGCGGTGGTCATCTTTATCTAGGTCAAGGACTGCGTCCACCTTCTCCATCTTTATTTGGCCAAGCGGGAGTTGGAGAGTCGGAGGGTGAAGAATCGGTCGTTTGAGGGCGTGGACGTGCGGGAGTTGGATTTGATTGATCCGCAGGCGTATGTATGAGGGGAGTGGAAAAGGAGGGCAGCGGCGGGAGGGTAAGTAAGTATCGGAGGCCAAAAAAAGTGGGATCGTGACGTGCTGCGACAATCTGATTGGACGAGAGTCGCGCATTCTAGTACTATCTCCATACACACCTCAAAGCCTTTGATATGCAGTACCAAGAACACTGAGGTTTCACTTGAAGCAGGATTTGAATTCTGTTGTGCCCGTCTCTACGTTTCAATTAAATGTACCTTCCCATGCACTGATCAGCAAAATGCACGTTTACTTGACCTACATAACTTGATGATCATGATCGGGCCCGACTGTCGGGCGTTGATGATGCAATCGTGTTCCTCCCATCGCCATCATCGTCTTTGCGCGGATCGAGGTCGCATTCCTTTGATGCTCGCCCCCTGCGACAGTATACAGACCAAGTTGGCACCGTGGGAAAGTTACGTCCCAAAATCACGCCCTACCTCGTCAACGCCCACTCGGAATTCAACAAGAACGACACCAATCGACTCGGACAGTCCAGGAGAACCCATCCCGGCCTGACCAAACCATAAAATCCAAGTTTTTGAAATCTCGGAATTTCAGGATTGCTCCTGTGGTAAGTTTTCTGCTCTATGCTTTGATTCAACTGCTTGAACCAGCATTGCAACCATGTCAAGAGGTCATTAAATCATTCCGAGATCCAGTGTGCCATCATCAGACTTGGAAAATTTCCAGATCACGAACAGATTGCTACCTGTCTGCTTATAGTTACCCCTTTCTCTTTTAGGTTATACATGGTGAAAATATTCTATCACAAGTACAGCCTAAAAGAGAAAGGGGTAACTATAAGCAGACAGGTAGCAATCTGTTTATGATCTGGAAATTTTACAAGTCTGATGATGGCACACTGGATCACCTCATGATGTCTCTCCTTGTGCTTGTGTGGCATGCACTCAAGGACAAGATCTTAGTATCTCCATCTTGTGCCCATTGATTAGATTGAGGGTGACATGATTATTCTGATCATTGTAAGCCATCTGTTGAAACTCTATTTAAACTTGCCTTCATTTTCTGAGAAGAATGGTGTGGCACACTGCATTACATAATATGACATCACTGGTCTAGACTGATCATGTGATATGACATCATCTATGACATCAGAGGTCTGGACCTCTTATCTCTTATCTATGACATCATTAATCTAGACTGCCTCATGTTAGACACATGTAGCTTAGTAACATCAGAAGAAGGAAGAGCATACTGTCAAGGTTATTTGCAATTAGTGTTTTAAGGTCCAGTCACATAACTGCTAAAAAACCGTAACCAGACTGAACCAAACTGCTTTGTAACTGCCTAAGCGGTCTGGTTACAGCTGGTTACGGTTCGGTTACAGTTAAGGTTACAGGATTAATCAAAAAAATCAAAACCGATGAAAAACTGGTTATAACCAGTTAAAAACTGTAACCAGCGGGGTGCCCCTTTTTCACATATAACTACTAGATTCCCCAGATTTTTCCATATTTTTTTTTATATTTTTACGTCCACATTTGAGATTGCAATCAATATGTTTTGATTTTCCTAATACAGAGGGCGAGATTGGTTATATCTCATCCACATATGGACCAATTGACATAAAAAGTAGGCAGATCAACAGATGGGGGCCTATACCACATCCAGTACAGCCACCTCTAAGTCCGTCAATTACTTTGTAATGACCGTGAAATTGATTACTTTGACCTTTTATAGTGCAATCTTAGATAGAAACTTAAACCTAAGCTAGGGTCACCAATGGATAGAGATCAAGATTTGGTGCATGCTGGGTATGCACATAAGTATTACATAAGCTGACATCACAGGTGACATCATAGTTTGGCCCAGCACAGCCAAGAGATATATTATAGCCTCATGGTATGACATCAAGGATCTAGAAGTGTAGTCCAGACCACTGCATATCTGCATCATGGTAAAGACATGTTCATGTTGCCTATGTCATAGATAAGGCCTTGCCTATACCTCATGTATCTTAGAGTAGGCTAGTAGTACATGGTCCATGCACACATAACCATAGTATAAATAGAGGCCAAGAACATCAAGCTGGCTCTCCAGCTTTGACCTCTTGTACATTTTGCCTAAGTCAGTAGTGATTCAATCCTTCTTCTTCATTCCTTTGAGTCTCATCCTTAACTATTGTAGTTAGTAGAGGCTGACAGTGATATGTAGATGAGCCCTCAAAGAAGGTGTTCTCATCTCAAGGTTCACATCATGATAAGTCTATTCTTACTACTTTATACCCATTATTATTACTAACTTTTCTTTCATCCAGTGTATTATATATTGGTAGACTATTTGTATATGTACATATGAGTATAAATATATTTGATTAACTATTTTGACATATAATCTAAATAAATCTGAGAAGATTTGAAGGTGTCTGAAAGAAGCTGGAGGTGTCTGGAGGGTACTGGGAAGATCTGAAGGGGTCTGGGATAGCCTGGACAGAAATAAGGGTTCTAGAAGATGCTAAGACAGTCTGGGACCAGCTGAATAGAGCTAGGTTAGGTACTTTGCTGGGAGGAGCTGGAGAGCTGGGAGAGCTAGCCAGCTCTAGCCAGACTGTGACACTCTAGACAGCTAAGGGCTGGTTTGCTGATGAATCCAAAGAAAGAAGTGAAATATGGGAGAGGTGAGGTGCTGCCATGGAATAAATCAGAAAGGCAGTGGTACTAAAAATATATAAAATGTGAGATAAGAGATATGGCATAGCCATCTTAGTAATGCAATGTATAGTCAGTGGAAATGACAAAGTAAAAGAAAAATGGGCTGATCATAACACAAACCAGAAAGGCATGGCTTTTGTGCAGATTCTTATCATCTCCATCATCCCTGTTGTGATTGCTCTTCCAAAAGGCTAGTCAATCCTGCTGCCACTGACTATCTCTGACTAATATTTTCGGAAGGCCTTCCTCTTGCTGTCACAATTGGATTCACATTTGCTACACAGTGCATGATGAAGGAGGATTTACTTGTCCATATACTTGGTTCATGTGAGACCATAGTGAACATCCATCATATGCATAGACAAAACTGGTACTTTCACATAAAATGTTATAACAGTTGTTGTAACCATATTCAAACTTGCCTTCATTTTCTCATCTCAATGGTGTGGCACACTGCATTACGTAATATGACATCACTGGTCTAGACTGATCATGTGACATGACATCATCTATGACGTCAGAGGTCTGGACCTCCTTATCTCTTATCTATGACATCATTAGTCTGGACCGCCTCATAGTAGACACATGTAGCTTACTAATGCCTCATGTATTTAATAGTAGTAGACATATATAAGACAGGCCAAGAGTCGAGCTGTCCCCAGCTTCGACCTCTTGTGTCTTGTGACCTAAGTTGCGGTCCCCCTTCCTAAGTTCTTCTTTCTTTGTGGTTAGTAGAGACCAACGGTCATGTCCTGTTATAGGTCACTTCATTAGGTCGAAGCTGCCATACGTTGCTCTCTACGTTCGCACCGGTTACATAAGCGCCCCGCTCGTCGTCGTACTCGCTGTTGGAAAGCCAATCCACAGGTGTCTTAGTGGTCATTGTTCTATTGGGAACGCGGTTGCTCTGTGATAGCTGGGAGACAAGCACTCCCTTATCAAACGTTTTGTTATACGGTTGTCTGCCGTCGTTTCCATTTGCTTTGGTAGCGCTTTGACCTCATTCGAGAGGACACGGCTATCCGCGGAAAAATAAGGATCAATCCCTTGGCACAAAGTGGGTCAGCGCAGTGGTACTACCCATGCAAAGTAGCAGAATCGCGATCTCTTCTGTAAGATTCGCAGCCTCGGAGAGCTAAATCTTCAGCCGTAGCCAGGCAGAACCCGGTTCCCCCCCTTTCGACTCTCCAGTCCCAAGCCGGCATACAAGACTCGTCCTCGTGAGATGAAACCCTCGTGGAGCCCTCTTCGTGGTAGTGGCAAGCGAGTTTCTCTTTTAGTATATGTGCACGATCGGCTACGAATTCCTTGCCGTTCGCAAGGTAGCTCCCAAACCTGAGTGGGACTGGACTGGAAACACGAGTTTTCAGTTAGAAGCAGCCAACGTTCCCCCACACCTTCTACAATTGTTTTTCGATGCACGACGTGCTACTCCACTCTCCTCCAACCCTTATGCAGCCACCACTGAATTTGTAATTTACGAAAATGTCGAAAACCGACATCTCCCAGAAAATCGACGATTTGGTGGATCAATTGTCGGGCCTTCAACTCGACGTCACAACCAGAGCAAAAAGGACCATCAGCGACCCCGGAGTATGGGATGGCAACAAAGCAATGTTCCGGCTCTGGTGGGCCAAGATGAAACTCTACCTCAAAGTCAAGAAGCTAGACAAGAGGGAAGAGACCTACGCCGTGGTGACCCGTTTGATAGGCGACGCCGCCCCATTCGCTATCAGAACGCTAGAAGAATTCGGGGATAAAGACGTCGACGATTGGCCTGCAGTCGCTGATATGGAAACTGAAATCACAACATATTTCATTATAGGCATGCTTCGCCACGAAGCCTATAAAAAATTATTAAACCTAAAACAAACTGGCAATTTTACCACCTTCATGCGGGATTTTGCGGCATTCTTTTCAGATGCCAAATGTAGCAACGAAGAAGCAGTGCACTTGCTGAAATGCGCAGTGCAATATAAAATTCATATCGAACATGAGCTGCATGGTGCTGCGCTCGATGATGATGACTACAAAGGACTGGTTGAGGCATACACAGCCATCAATCAGAAGTTCGAAAGAATTGCCTTGGCCAGGCCTAGCATTGGCCCTGCTACCCCTCGTGTCTCAAGCGCTAGACCTTTCGGTGCGCGCCCGCTTCCACGTCCCCCTGTGCCGGGACAAAGGTTTACTCCAACCGGTATTCAACCTGGACAAGGTGCCCCTATGGAGATAGACCGCCAAACCCCCCACGCACCATCCACCCCCAACAATCGAACTTGTTTTGGTTGTCAAAGAAAAGGCCACATCTGGGCAATGTGTCCTACAAACCCTTCTCGTTGCCCCCGTAACCGCGCCTTGTATGAGGCAAGAGAGGCAGTCTCCTCTCTCCCTCCCCAAGCCCCAGGGTATACTGCATCCTGGCACCCCCAACAGCAGCAAGTCTCCGCTCCACCCCCGCCCCCACAAGCACTGCAACCAGCGGCTACCACCCACCATCAGGCTTGGATGACGAAAGAAGCCGAGGCATACTGGCGAGATAGGCTCGCAGTAGAAGCATGCGCCAAGGCGGGTTTTTGAGGCCGACTTCAGATATGAGGGTGTCTGAGGTCTCGGACCATATTTCTTTTAGTTCTAGTTCTACTTACGAAGACTCTTTAAATACAAAAAATAGTGATTCAGACTATGTACCTGTTTCAGATGTTTTTGACTCTTATTACGACGAGCCTGAATGGGAAGAGATAACCCCTGTAATTAATTCTGTTGACTTGTCTTCTTCTTTTAATTATGAAGTGTTTGATATGAGAGAACTCGCCAAAATGACTCAGGATGAAAACTATGAGCCTGTCTCGTTCTCATCACACGAACTGTCGTCTCGATATGGTAGCCCATCAGACGAATATTCTGCCGCGAAGTCTCAATTGAGCTCGGTCCCAGAAGAAAAACATTGGGTGCTTAATTTCGCACAAATACAAAAAAATGACAATATCTATAAAATCCCTCAGCACATTAGGATGATGCCATATAAGACACGGCATTTAAGAGAAAACGCTCTAGAAGTGGAGTTAAAACTACGAAGGAATGACCAATCGTCGGTCTGGGTGTCCGCTTTAGTCGACAGTGGCGCCACTCATTGTTTCGTCGACCAAGGTTTTGTCACGGCTAACACTATCGCTTGCGAAGAGTTGGCCAGACCAATTGAAGTCCGAAACGCAGATGGATCAGCAAATGTGGGAAGAGGAATTACCCATGTTTGTCAGGTACATGTGGAAATGACAGATGGTGACAGAATTGCATACTCTTTCCCTTTAACTCTATATGTATCCAACTTAGCTACAAATGCGGTCTTTTTAGGATATGAATTTCTTAAACAGTATAATCTGTCCATAGATTGGATAAATCACACAATGACGTTTAACCGTTATAATGATGTGAACGTGAATAAAATATCTCTAGAGGAGCAAAAACAAATCAAAACAGAAGTTCCGAGCGAATTTCACGACTTTTTGGATGTCTTCTCGGAACAAGAATCCACGCGCATGCCGCTTCGCAAGACTTGGGACCATGGAATTGACTTGCATCCTGATTTTGTACCTAAAAAGGGTCGCGTCATCCCGATGTCTCAAATGGATTTACTGGAAATTCGCAAGTTCCTTGATGGTGAACTAGAAAAAGGTTATATTAGACCCTCGAAGTCGCCTCAGATGGCGCCGGTATTCTTTATACCTAAAAAGGATGGAAAAAAGAGATTGGTAATGGATTACCGCTACCTCAATGAGGGAACGGTTACGAATGCTTATCCATTGCCTCGAATTGATCAACTGGTTGATCAGCTTCGTGGTGCCAACATGTTCACCATGCTAGATCTTCGTTGGGGATACACCAATGTACGAATGAAAGAAGGCAACGAATGGAAAGGCGCTTTCGTCACTCCCTTTGGGTCTTTTGAACCCCTGGTAATGTACTTTGGTTACAAGAATGCGCCTGCTACGTTTCAGGCTATGATGGATGATTTATTCCATGATCGCTACGATGACACTGGTGCTTATCTGGACAATCTGATTGTATTTACCACTGGGTTGTCTCGTGCCGTGCATGCACAAAAGGTTTGTGAAGTTTTACAGGTCCTACGGGATAACGACCTTTATTGCAAACCTTCTAAATGTTTTTTCTTCAAATCGACTGTCGACTATCTGGGTATGGTCGTATCTAAAGACGGGGTAGATATGCAACAAAACAAAACAAAAGCAATTGCGGAATGGCCCCAACCGCAATCAGTAAAGCAAGTTCAATCATTCCTAGGACTTTGCAATTATTATCATCGTTTCATCGAGAACTTCGCACATACAGCCAAACCCTTGACGGAATTAACTAAAAAGGATGTTCCCTGGTCCTGGGGATCAGCACAAGAAGAGGCTTATTTAACGTTAAAAGACAAGTTTACCAAAGCACCGCTACTCACATACCCAGATAGTACAAAGGAGTTAAGGGTAGAAACGGATGCATCAGACATTGCTACAGGAGCTGTGCTTTCAGTCCATTGCGAAGATGGTCTCTGGAGACCTTGTGCTTTTATCTCGCACTCATTTGACGCCGCAGAGTGTAACTACCCTATTTACGACAAAGAAATGGCCGCTATCATTCGCGCACTTAAAGAATGGCGTCATTATCTAATCGGAAGTCCAAGATTTGAAATATGGACAGACCACAAAAACCTCGAGTACTAGAAAAAACCGCAAACCCTATCGCCACGCCAAGCTCAATGGCATGCTACCTTGCAGGAATTTAACTATGTTCTTATCTATAAACCCGGATCAACCAATGCTAGAGCCGACGCCTTATCCAGAAGACCTGACCATGGTGATGCAGTGCAGAACTTAAACGAAAATATCACGGTTTTACCACTGCAGGTTATTATCAACGATGTACACTTGGAATCACCATTCCTAGAAAAGTTACAGAAAATATCAATATCAAAAAATCTAAAAATACCATCGTCTGTGACATGTTGGTTTGATGATCAACAGTCAGTATTCATTAACGACTCGAATCGCGTCTTTGTACCTCCTGGTTTGAGGATCGAACTACTTACTCTCTGCCACGATTCTCCAATCGCTGGACATGCAGGTCAGCAATGCACGCTGTCTATAATCTCTCAGCATTTCTTTTGGCCTGAGATGAAAAAGGAAATTAATGACTACGTAGATCGTTGTCAAATTTGCACGCAGTCAAAATCTTCGTCTCGTCCTCCGGCAGGAAAACTTGCACCACTACCTATTCCTAAACATCCCTGGGAGGATATATCTGTTGATTTCATTTCTGGCTTCCCTGCAGTCAATGGCCTAGATGCCATCTGTGTTGTCGTTGATCGATTCTCTAAAGAAGTGGTGTTTATGCCATGTTCCAAATCCATAAACTCAAAAGAGCTGGCTATATTGTTTAGAGACCATGTTTGGTGTAAGCACGGGTTGCCCAAAACAGTCGTTTCAGATCGAGGCCCTCAGTTCTCTTCGGCTTTTACCACAGAGTTGTGTAAATTGCTTAAGATTGAGCAGAAACTCTCTACCGCCTACCATCCACAAACAGACGGACAAATGGAACGAGTTAATCGCGATCTAGTGCAATATCTCCGATGTTACATATCCAAGAATCAGGAATCTTGGCCGGAATACGTCAAAATGGCGGAATTTGCTCATAATAACACTGTCACACGAGCTACTGGTAGCATCCCATTCGCCGTCACTAGAAACTATATGCCACGCATGGGTTTCAAAGTGAAACATGATACATCCATCGCAGGCCGATTTCAGACGGAGTTAGGAAAAGCACACGCCGAAGTAGAAAACGCACTTTGCGCTAATGCAGAAAAGATGAAAATGCAGGCTGAAAAGAAGAGATCAGCGGCACTGGACTACACCGTTGGCGATTCCGTCTGGCTATCTACGGAACATTTACAACTACCTTACGCTTCTGCGAAGCTCACTCAAAAATGTATCAGACCATTTGAAGTTTTGAAAACATCACCAAATACCGTTACATTAAAACTGCTGGCCAGAATAAAAATACATCCCACTGTCAACATCTCTCGTGTCAAACCGTTTAAGGATCAACTGCCAGGACAACCAGTCAGCAAGCCTGATGCAGTACATATCTCCAAAGATGGGTCTGAAGAATTTGAAGTGGAATCAATACTCAATTCTCGTTCCACTCGACGTGGTTTATCATATTTAGTCAAATGGAAGGGATATGATGTCAGTGATGCCACATGGCAACCGGCTGCTGATCTCGCCAATGCTCCTCTGGCTGTTAAGGAATTTCACAGAAAAAATCCGGCTGCGCCACGAAAAGTCCAAGGAGTCACTCTCCACGAATTCGCTTCTTTATTCTATGATTCAGGTTGATCTGGAATCTCAACCTAAAGACGGGGTAGTGTTGTAACCATATTCAAACTTGCCTTCATTTTCTCATCTCAATGGTGTGGCACACTGCATTATGTAATATGACATCACTGGTGTAGACTGATCACATGACATGACATCATCTATGATGTCAGAGGTCTGGACCTCCTTATCTCTTATCTATGACATCATTAGTCTGGACCGCCTCATAGTAGACACATGTAGCTTACTAATGCCTCATGTATTTAATAGTAGTAGACATATATAAGACAGGCCAAGAGTCGAGCTGTCCCCAGCTTCGACCTCTTGTGTCTTGTGACCTAAGTTGCGGTCCCCCTTCCTAAGTTCCTCTTTCTTTGTGGTTAGTAGAGACCAACAGTCGTGTCCTGTTATAGGTCACTTCAACAGTCATGGCAGGATTCATTGGCATTCATGCCAAGTTTGCATGTCAGTTACAAATATAGGAGATGAGCACATATATAGTATAGATACAATACTTTATGGAGACACTATAAATTAAGTCAAAGTAAGTCAAAGTAATATCATATCTCAAACTGAATATGTATAATATAATATATGAGTTCAACAACATCAGACTTATCTATTGATGAATACCAGGCATAGATATTGCCTTTAGATCCACCTCTAAACATTGAAGGATGAGGATTGCAGTATTCATGTCAATTCCTAAAAGATCCTGTAATATCTGAGGTGATACATAAGTGGGTGAAAGTTATGAAATGGAAGTAAATCCATTCTTGTCAAGTGTACATCTCAAGTCTCCAAGCTTGGCACCATCTGGAGGCTTCTTCAGACACTGTTCAAGAGCATTAAACCATGGAATTTCCTTAGCAATCTCTATGCTCAAATTAGCACTAGGTATCAATGTTGTGACACCAGGATTGGATACCCTGGCAGAAACCTGAGATGGTGCATGGAGACTTCCATTAGGTACATTAGATGTTGGGATAGTAGGAGCTTCAGGCTGGACATGAGCAACTGTTGGCTGAAAAAAGGACCCAGTATGCAATATTTTGATGACTCAGAGCCTGATAGATAATACTCCCTAGAATGGTATATGTTGTAACTATGACACAAGAAACCTAATGTCCTAACCCTAAGCTAGAGTCACCAATGGATAGAGATCGAGATTCGGTGCATGCTAGGTATGCACATTAGTATTACATAAGCTGATGTCACACATGATGTCATAGTCTGGAATCAGCACAGCCAAGAGATGTCATTGCCTCATGGATGACACAAGGCATCTAGACCATAGTCCAGACCACCGCATGTCTGCAGCATAATAAACACATGTTGCCTACATCATAGATAAGGGCCTCGCCTATACCTCATGTACCTTAGAGTAGGCTGGTAGTACATGGTCCATGCACCACACGACCATCATATAAATAGAGGCAAGACAGTTGAACTGGCTCTCCAGTTCTGACCCCTTATGCATTGTGCCTAAGTCATGAATGATCCATTCCCTTCCCCTCATTCCTTCAAGTTGTCCCCTTGACTATTGTGGTTATGTAGAGGCCGATGGTGGTGCTGAGCCCTCAAGGAAGGTGTCCTCAGCTCGAGGTTTACTTAGGTTCACATCAGTATAGCAGTAGGTTGGGGACTCAGGTCCCTTTGAGTGCATATCACATGTCCAGCATTTTGGAGCTCCTTGATGTGTTGTTTCTGTATGTCTGTACCTTCAATTTCACTGCCTCTCTGGGCCTTCTGTTTGGACAATGATCCTTTTACACTCTGAGAACAATATAAGTAATTGCTAACAATGCAGATTGATTTACTGTTTTGCTACTATGATCACCAATGCGAATGGTCATTGGACTCACTGAATACTCATCATCTGAGGCTGCATCTTTGAAGTAAACAGTAACTGCCTTCATTGCCTAGGTTGTCACCTTTCCATTGGCAAGACAGGGAGGGATGATCAGTGGTCACATTAATTCCATGAAAAGGTCAAGCTCAGCAGCTGATTATAGAGTAGTAAACACTATCTTCATCTTGCAGTCCAACCAGTAATGTAATTTGAGACAACCCAGTAACTACTTCAACTTCTCTGCAATGGTCATGTGAAGTTGGTCATAAGTGATGGTGGAGGAGATTTGGAAGGGGATATTTGATAACTTTGACCTATACAATTGATAAACGGCACACTGAATATTGAAGACTAGCAAATACAAATTGTATCAGTATATATACTAGAACATAACAAATGTGACTTACCACACATATCTGGATTATAATGCTTGAACTTGCTGGCCTCGGAGTGAACTGCACTACGCCAGCCTTGCCTATGCCTCAAGATTTGACAGGTGGTGCTCTTTTAGCAGGCACATGTTACACAGCTGGTTTCCAAGGACAGTTGTAAAGTAGCTTATGCATATCACAGTTAGAGTCAGAGTTGTTTATTTTGCTGTCCATTTCTTGACCTGAGAGCCCAGTTTCCTCATCTTTTGCCATTACACCATTGAGGTCAAATACTTCACTACTCATCTCCTCATCTTGAAGGTCAGGATCATTAGTAGCCTTGCTATTATCACTACCAGCTTGAGTCATAACATACATCATTTCCTCAGTGAGTTCTCTACCAGCCTGAGGAGTGCTGAGAAGAGAGTCATGGTTGCCAGAGAAGCCATGGTCAACTTCACCATCAGATCCATTAACCTCAGAGATCACAGGGAGGTTGTTTGTAGGCATGACTTGTGCCTTAGTACAAGTCACTAGTGTGCAGTCTTCTGACTCAGAGGGAGAGTGATGTGGCCATTTGGCATGAGAGTTGGACTGAGAGACTTCCTGCCATTTGTGAGTGAGAGATTTTTTACCAGACATTATGGTGGTACTAGTTGTTGAAGTGGGTTTAGTAGTAGTTATGCATAGTACATTCACTTGAAGTGCCATGCTGAGGTGGAGTACTAGTGTTATGTGAACAGAGAGTCCACTCTTGACACACTTGTTACACACAGCTGCATTGAGAGCAAAGATACAGTGTATTTTGTGCATGTGACACCCTTCTAAGACATGCTCCAGTCTCCACTAAATTATGGTGTCAATAACTGTTGTAGTAATCTTATCTTTTGTTGCATGAGCTGGAGGGTCAACTGAACTGCCATGAGCAACAGGCTTCTTGCATTTTCTAGGGGACATTACTAGAGAATTAAGAATGAGGTGTTTGGACTCAAGTAGCAAGCACTGCTCACTAGAATTTATGGCAGGTCACACAATATTGCCACATGTCTTACAATGTCCCAATAGTTGTGTACAAATATATTTTATGAAAGAGCATTGTAACATATAGCATATTCATATTCAGAAGCCCTATGGAGTCAGCCCTTCAGTACTGTTAAACATATCCACAGTGCATAAACTAACCATAAGAATCCTTAGGAGTATTTCAGCACATCAAGTAGTGTGATGTAAACCTCCTGTTCAGTCAACTGAGTCATGGCTAGTCATGCATACTCTCCATTGTGGTAGAGATGTATTTCATGGCTGAAAATGCAAGCTCAATTGGATTTAGGTCAGGTAAATATGGTGGCAAAAATTTGCATCGCATCTCTCTAGATAGACTAGCAATTAGTACACAAGAATTCAAATAAAAATGAGATTACCATGATTTGATCAATGCCTGAATATTGGGGTGCTTGTGGATTCTGCAGTTATCCATCATGATAACTGAATTGGGATGGGAAAAGATTTCATGTTGTCAAGCAGGTGCCTAATAATTCTATAAAACTTTCTGTGCAGAATAAACCTTCAATGATGCTGTAATGTAAGATGCCTTGTTGAAGAGAGAGTGCTGGCAAGACTGAATACCTTTACTTGGATGGTCAGCACAATAAATATATATATAATAGTGTTCTTACCACTGGCCATGTACAAAAAAAAATCATTGTGCCTTAGTCCCTCTAATTGACCAGGCATAGCCACAATATGTCATTCAATGATCAACAGAACTTTTGTCAACAAAAACAAGTTGCTCTGCCTTGTAGGCTCTGATGCATGTGAGATATTCGAGGTATTTTTGTGCTGAGCACTCAACTGCAATGCATGAGATCTGAAGTGGTGTACATAAGTGTCACTGCAACTTGATTCAGAGGTTACACCACCTTCTTCATTGTGAATCCATATCTATAAAGTGTTCTTCATATGGTTGAATGAGAGACCTGAGTGCCAGAGGAAGCTTGCAGCATTTTCATTTCTTGAAGTTTGTCCAGATAAAGGTCAGGGGTTTTTTGCACAGTGCCCAGAAGAAACTGTGGTGGTAATTATTGTTCGATATCTACAAATAGATAGATACATACCTCAACCTCTGTATCACTAAGGTGCCTCCTACCAACTTCTTTCTTCAGGATAATATCCCCTTCTGGATTGGAGACAGTTCCATATTGATGAAATAAGGCAGCAATATGCTTGAAAGAGCAAGTAGATATATTTAGACATATGGCAATCCATTTGTGATCCAGAAATTTTACAAGCCTGACAATGGCCCACTAGATCTCAAAATTGGTTTGATGACCTCATGGCATGGCTGTAATGCTGGTTTGGGTGGTTGATTCAGAGGATAGAGCATAAAACTTACCACAGGAGCAATCCTGAAATTCCAAGATTTCAAAAACTTGGATTTTATGGTTTGATCAAGCCAGAATGGGTTCTCCTGGACTGTCTGAGTTGATTAGTGTTATTTTTGTTGAATTCTGAGTGGGTGTTGACTTGATATAAGGCAACTGAGGTAGAGTATGTTTTTGGACATAATTTTCCTATGGGGCCAACTTGAGTGAAATAGACAATAACCTATTCTTATCTATAATATTGTCTTTCTCACATGAGTTGAGCCATGGGAAAAAAGTGAATCAAAAATGTCTCTCACCTCAGTCATCTCATATCACACCAAAAACTCATCACAACACATCAGAAACTATATCATTTGACTTGAAACACTCTAGAAAACACATCTGGAGTAGACCAATACTGAAAATTGAAAATCTTGGAGATTGGATTTTTGGGGCTAGGTGGTGTTATCAGCCTTTCTTTTCTTGTTGTGTTTCAGGTCGATTCTATGACCAGATACTTGCAGACATTGGGAGGATTGTCTCTCTGCAGTTTGGAACCAAGTGGGGTGAGAATAGTTGTCTCTTTTGACCATTCTGCCTGTCTGCCCTGTGTCATAGCTTGATCTGACTCATGCATGATCAGGTGGTGACTAGTGCATGGTGACTATCTTCATTTCATTTCTAAACCAGTGTATGAACAACTCACGATCTCCACTGGCATGTCATCCATTGGCAATGAATTGAGGCAGTTCACTAAACAATCTTGACACTGCCTGAGTGGTTATGTGCTTTAGAGGAGAAAAAGTAAACTCACCTGTTGATGAGATTGAGGCTGATGCCAAATTCCCCACTTAGATTCTCCAGTGATGCTTCAGTGAGATGCAAGGAGCTGACTATCTGCCAGGATGTGCATTACAGATGTAGTAACATGTGTGTGAGATGGGTAGTTGTGAAGGCAAGAGGTAAGTCTACTCTAGGGCTGCTGAATTCCACATGGGTTTTATCCATTGGTTGACCCACATCCAGTTGGTTGATCATGACATACTCAGTGTGATGCAGCATAGTTGCAGTTACAAAGTATTTACAAGGTCACCAAGCACAGGGAATCCTGGCAAGATAGATATCACATTTGATGTGGTGATGAGCTGAACAATGATCAGTGCTGCTAAACCTTTGCCCACCATAGGTGGAAGGTGCTCTTGTTGCCATCCCATAGGCCGGGATTGCTGATCATTCTCTTGGCCTTTGTGGTTACATCCAGCTGCAGGCTTGACAGCTGGTCAGCAAGGTCATTAATTTTCTGGGACAGACCTGACATTTTTAGAAATTATAAAGGTGGCAGTGGTGGCATAGAGGTTTACTGAGGGGGAAGTAGATCTGCAAGTGTCAAAAAAGAGCTGAAGGAGATGGAGAGGAACATTTGTTGCTTTGAGTTGGAAACTCATATTTTCTGACCAATTCCAATCTGGTTTTGGGGCGGTTTTGTGAATGGCGAGGTATTCGTAGCTGATCATGCACATGTAAAGCTAAAAAAAAAAGGAACTTGCTTGCTGCTACTATGAAGAGGGCACCACAGGGGTTTTATTTCATGAGGACAAGTCTTGTACACTAGCTCGGGACCAGAGAGTCAAGGGGGGGAAACTGGGTGACTGCCTGGCTATGGCTGAAGATTTAGCTCTTCAAGGCTGTAGACCACTGTATAACAAAATGTTTTATTTAAGAGTGTTTTTCTCCTAGCTATTATGGAGCAACCATGTTCCCAATAGAATGATGGACCACTTTACACCTGTGAATCAGCTTTCCAACAGCAAGTAACAATGATGAGTAGGGCACTTATGTAACTGGCACAAGCATAGAGATGAATGTATGGGCAGCTTCAACCTAATAAAGTGACCTAAACAAGGGCACAACCATTGATCTCTACTAACCACAAAGAAAAATGCAAAGAAAAGAGGAGGACCATGACTTAGGTCACAAATACCTAAGAGGTCAAAGCTGGGGCTCAGCTCAACTCTTGGCCACTTTATATATGTACTACAATATTACATACATGAGGTCTGACTAATCGACATGTATCTAACATGAGGTGGTCTAGACTACTGATGTCATATATAAGAGATAAGAGGGTCTAGACCTGTGATGTCATAAGTGATGTCATAGCATGTAATACAGTGTGTAACACCATTGAGATTGCCAAAAGGAGGTGAGTTTAAGTAGGATTGCAACAGTTTGAAGGAGGGGTGGCTTTATGAGCCTCAAAGAATGCTTCAAGTAGAAATAGAGGAATGTTGACAGCTTCTAATTGAAAACTTGTGTTTCCAGTCCAATCCCAATCTGGTTTAAGGATGGTTTTTTGGATGATGAGGTACTCATAACCAATGGTGCACATATACTAAATAAAACTAACTGCTTGCCACTCATGAAGAGGGCTCCACAGGGGTTTTGTCTCATGGAGATGAGTCTTATATGCCGGCATGGGACCAGAGAGTTGAAGGGGAAGGAACCGGGTTCTGCCTGTCTATGGCTGACATTTTAGTATGCCAACACTGCAAATCTCACAGAAGAAATCACAATTCTGCTACTTTGCATGAGTAGTACCACTGTGCTGACCCACTATGCACTAAGGGATTGATACTTATTTTCTGGTGAACAAGTGTGTCTCCTCGAATGGAGTCTATGCCTCATCAAAGCAAACTATAGTGACAGTAGACCACCATATAACAAAACATTTTATATAAAAATGTTTTTCTTCTACCAATCACAGTGCAACCATGCTCCCAATAGAGCAATGTCTACTTCACACCTGTGGATTGGCTTTCTAACATGAGAAATGATGATGAGCTTTGCCATAGATACTGCATGCATAATAAATCGAGGAGGAGGTGAAGGGCAGCTTTGACCTGATGAAGTGACCAAAGCAAATTGCTACTTGAACATGACTCTTGGCCTCGACTACACATGAAAGAAAGAATATGGGGGCTCAGGACTTTGGTCAAAGACACAAGAGGTTGAATCTGGGGTTCAGCTTGACTCTTGGCTGCTTTATATATGTTCTACTATATCAAATATATGAGGTATGACTAACCTACATGTGTCTAACATGAGGCAGTCTAGACTATGATGTCATAGATAAGGAGATAAGGGATGACATCATGTCACATGATAGGTCTAGCCTTCTGACATCATATTACATAAGCATCTGTGTATTACCAGAATACTCATATGAATGAGGAGAGTTTAAATATTATATTTTTGTGGTGTTTACAACAAACAGCCACTTCTGGTAGATACTCGACGTCATCCACACTTTTGCATTATTCTGATAGTAAAAACCAAGCTGAGCACCACTCTTATTTTTGAAGCCATAAGGTTTCTCTGCTTTTCCAATGAAGAGTGGAGCCAGCTTCTGAGAATCAATTTGTGACAAAAAGATATGTCAGGCAGCTCTTTTTTCCTTTCACACCTGAAAGTTGCTTGTTGACTGTTGTAACTCTATTCGAACTCGCCTTCTTTTTCTCATCACAATGGTGTGGCACACTGCATCACGTAACATGACATCACCTATGACGTCAGAGGTCTGGACCTCCTTATCTCTTATCTATGACATCATTAGTCTGGCCCGCCTCATGGTAGACACATGTAGCTTACTAATGCCTCATGTATTTAATAGTAGTAGACATATATAAGACAGGCCAAGAGTCGAGCTGAGCCCCAGCTTCGACCTCTTGTGTCTTTGTGACCTAAGTCGCGGTCCCCCATCTTCAGTTCTTCCTTTTCCTTGTGGTTAGTAGAGGCCAACGGTCGTGTCCTTGTTAGGTCACTTCATTAGGTCGAAGCTGCCCATACGTTCGCCTCTATCGTTTGCGCCGGATACATATGCGCCCCGCTCGTCGTCGTTTACTCGCTGTTGGAAAGCCGATCCACAGGCGTAAAGTGGTCATCGCTCTATCGGGAGCGCGTTTGCTACGTGACAGCTAGGAGACAACAACTCCTATATAAAACTGTTTGAGCTGCGCACGTCGGGCGCTATACTTGGTTCACTTTGCTAAGGCATAGACCTCATTCGAGAGGACACGCTTAGCCGCCAAGAAACAACGATCAATCCCTATCGCACATAGTGGGTCAGTGCAGCTGTTCTGGGCAGTGCAATCCAGCGGAATCGCGATATCTTCCATAAGAGTCGCAGTCTCGGTGTACTAAAACGTCAGCCGTAGCCAGGCAGAACCCGGTCCCCCCCCCTTTTTCGACTCTCCGGTCCCGAGCCGGCATACAAGACTCGTCCCCGTGAGACGAAACCCCTGTGGAGCCCTCTTCGTGGTAGTGGCAAGCAGGTTTTCTTTTTTTAGTACATGTGCACCATCGGTTACGAATTCCTTGCCGTTAGAAAGACTGCCCCAAAGCCTGAGTGGGATTGGACCGGCAACACTAGCTTTCAACTCGAGGCAGCAAACGTTCCCCCGCAGCTCTTACAATTGTTCTTTGATGCTCGCCGCTCCACACCCCCTTCCTCCAACCCATACGCAGCCACCGCCGAATTTTTAATTTACGAAAATGTCCAACGCCACCATTACACAGAAGATCGACGACTTGGCCGATCAGCTGTCGGGCCTTCAGCTCGACGTCACCACAAGAGCCAAGCGAACAATAGGAGATCCCGGAGTATGGGATGGGAGCAAGGCAACCTTTCGCCTATGGTGGGCGAAAATGAAACTTTACCTGAAGGTGAAGAAATTGGACAATCGCGAAGCAACGTACGCGGTTGTAACCCGCTTGATAGGAGACGCCGCCCCATTCGCTATCAGCACGCTCGAAGAATTCGGGGATAAGGATGCCCCTGATTGGCCAGCCATCGACGTCCTCGAAACAGAAATTACGGGGTATTTTGTCATAGGCACGCTTCATCATGAGGCGTATAAAAAATTATTAAACTTAAAGCAGACCGGTGATTTCACCGTGTTTATGAGAGATTTCGCGGCATTATACTCAGATGCCAAATGCAGCGCGGAAGAAGCAGTACACTTGCTCAAACGAGCAGTACAATACAAGATCCACATCGAGCACGAGTTGCACGGTGCCACGCTCGATGACGATGATTATAAAGGACTGGTTGAAGCCTATACGGCTATTAACCAAAAATTCGAACGGATCGCCCTGGCCAGGCCCACTATTGGCCCCACTGCTTCTCGACCCTCGAGCTCCAGACCCTTTGGTGCTCGCCCCCTTCCTCGTCCCCCGGTGCCGGGACAAAGGTTTACATCTACCGGTGTTCAACCCGGTCAAGGCGCTCCAATGGAGATAGACCGCCAGATCCCGCGCACGCCGTCCACTCCAGATAATCGAACGTGCTTCGGTTGTCAAAGAAAAGGTCACATTTGGGCAATGTGCCCTACGAACCCTTCCCGTCGCCCCCGTAATCGTGCATTGTATGAGGCACGAGAGGCTGTTTCCTCTCTCCCCCCACAGCACCCAGGGTACACTGCATCCTGGCACCCCCAACAGCAGCAAACCTCCACTCCGCCTCCAGCAGTGCAGTCCGCAGCGTCCATGAATGCTCCCGCGGCCACTGCCCACCGCCAAGCATGGATGACAGAAGAAGCCGAAGCGTACTGGCGAGATAGGCTCGCAGTCGAAGCACGCGCTAAGGCGGGTTTTTGATGCCGACTTCAGATATGAGGGTGTCTGAGGTCTCGGACAATATTTCTTTTAGTAATAATTTCACTTACGAAAATTCTTTAAATACAAAAAATAGTGTTTCGGACTATGTACCCGTTTCGGATGTTTTTGACTCCTACTACGATGAGCCTGAATGGGAAGAAATAGCCCCTGTAATTAATTCGGTTGATCTATCTTCTTCTTTTAATTATGAAGTGTTTGACATGCGAGAACTCGCCAAAATGGCTCAGAACGAAAACTATGAGCCTGTCTCGTTCCCGTCACACGAATTATCGTCTCGATATGGTAGCCCATCAGACGAATATTCCATTGCGAAGCCTCAATTGAGCTCGGCCCCGGAAGAAAAACATTGGGTGCTTAATTTCGCACAAATACAAAAAAATATTTTAAATTATGAAACCCCTCAGCACATCAGAATGATGTCGTATAAGACACGGCACCTATGCGAAAATGCTCTAGAAGTGGAGCTAAAACTACGAAGGAACGACCAATCTTCGGTCTGGGTGTCCGCGTTAGTCGACAGCGGTGCTACACATTGTTTTGTCGACCAAGGTTTTGTTACGGCCAATGCAATTGCCTGCGAAGAACTGGCTAGGCCTATCGAAGTCAGGAATGCAGATGGCTCTGCAAATGTGGGAAGAGGAATTACCCATGTTTGTTAAGTTCACGCAGAAATGACAGATGGCAACAGGATTGCCTATTCCTTTCCGTTAACATTATACGTGTCCAATTTGGCTACCAACGCGGTTTTCTTAGGATACGAGTTCCTTAGTCAGTATAACCCGTCCATAGATTGGAGAAATCATACCATGACTTTTAACCGTTACCCTGGCGTGAACATAAATGAAATATCTCTGGAAGAACAAAAACAAATAAAAATGGAAGTTCCGAGTGAATTTCACGATTTCATGGATGTATTTTCGGAACAGGAATCCACGTGTATGCCATTGCGAAAGACTTGGGATCATGCAATCGATTTGCAACCTGACTTTGTACCAAAGAAAGGTCGAGTAATCCCTATGTCACAGACAGATTTGCTGGAAATTCGCAAGTTCCTTGATGGAGAACTGGAAAAAGGGTATATCAGACCATCGAAATCACCGCAAACAGCGCCGGTGTTCTTTATACCTAAAAAAGACGGAAAAAAGAGACTGG
>JBBPUL010000219.1:5079-15080 GCA_038094675.1 Spongispora temasekensis
AGCGGCAGTGCTCGACGTCTCGCTGGGGAAGCCCGCAGAGGGCGTAGAGATCAATCTCCAGGTTTATCGCGATAGCGGCGTGTTTGACCCCGTCTCTCGGCAGTGAGTTTTACAAATCGTACTGACAGGAGCTCATCTTGGCAGCATCACGGACGCAGATGGTCGCTGCATGGCCCTTCTTCCTCCACGCGACCCCGATGGAGCGAGACAGTTTCAGATCGCCGCAGGAATATACAAGATCGTGTTCAAGCCACAAGAATACTTTGAAAAGACTGGCAGAAAGTGTTTTTATCCTTGGGTCGAGGTCATCGAGTCAGCGTGCGCATGTCCATCCTGCTGATCGACCGTCCACAGGTACCTTTCCAAGTGGATGACCCGGACGAGCACTACCACGTTCCCCTTCTCATCAGCCCATACTCGTACACCACGTATAGGGGGAGTTAGTGTATTATGCCGCAGCGCTCTAATCGAATATGTAATGGGCTATTGTACCAGCACCCTCGCATATTGCACGCCTCTGATGTGCACACCCCGCATCGAAGACTTGACGTTCTGGATGAACATGTCCCTGTTCTTCCGTAGCTCCTCTGCGGCCTCTGTAGCCTCATCAACGAACACGGCCGGATCCGAGTGATTACGCCTTCCTACCTTTATTCAGTGGGTCGTCCGCATTTGGCTCTAGGAACAAGTACTGCAATCCGACCATCACAGAGTTTAGATTCAGCACCGGCTTCCAGTCTTCTCGAAGAATGTTCAGGCAGACATTGCCTTCTAAATCAACGTTGGGATGGTATATCTTGATTCCGATCAATACTTGTCGCACAAGGGTACTGGGAATGCGAACCGTCTGTGTGCACTTGACCTTTGGTGGCTCATGGGGGTAACTGTTGTTGATCGTAAACGAGAAAACGAATGCTCCGCCGCGGTACATCCCTGTGTCAGCTGGTCCTGAGCGTCAGATCTGAGGAGAGCACGTAGTGCAGACCTTCGTCGGGCGTGATGGTGAGGGTAAAGTTGAGGAGGTCGGCTGGATTGGGGAAATGCGTCTTCATCGTCGGGGGCAGGTCGAGCTCGGTCAGGTCTGTGCATTGGGCAGGTCGAACGAGTGGGGTGGTTAGGCGTAGTGGGGCGGCGGACCTTTTTGTACGCGTATTTGTGCGGCGCTCGTCTTTGGCTTCTTCTTCGCGGCCGCGTCCTCGTTCTTCTTCATGCTAAGGATCTGTGCGACAAGGTAAGTCGTCGTGCAGGTCTGCGGGGACGATGTGCAGACCTTCAACATGGTCGTGGTGGGGTGAGGCAGAAACGTGCCGGCAGGTGCCGAGTCTTCATCATCGCACACAACATAGCCAATGTCCAGCCTCCTATCCGAGACCCTCCCCGTCGTCGACCTCGACCTCTTCCTCGCGGAACCAGACTCGGAGGAGGCCCAGAAGGAATGCAGAAAGGTGCGTTTGAGTACTTCACCCCGGCCCTTGCTTATCGCGTGCCCGGCAGGCCACCGACGCTCTCGTAACGTACGGAGCTCTCCTCGTGCACGATTCCCGCGTGTCCGAAGAGGACAACAACCTCTTTCTCGATCTCGTCGAGGACTACTTTGCACAGCCCACCCAGGAGCTCCAAAAGGACGAACACCCGGAGCTCTCGTACCAGGTCGGCGTCTCTCTCGAGAACACCGAGAAGCCAAAGTGTGCCGTGGACGAGCCCTGCCTCGATGTCATTGCCCGCCTCGACCCCGCCGAGAGACCCCTCGACATCTCTGGCCATCACCCAGACCCCAAGTGTCGCTTCTTTTGGAGGATGGGCGCTCCGCTTCCGTACAAGACACAGTACCCCGGGCTGAATTCATCCAATGTTATACCTCAGGCCCCTGTCTTCAGGGACGTCTGGCAGCCTACCATGGAGAAGTGGGGCAGGTCCATGAAGAATGCGTATGCCGCTCTCTTCCCCTTCTCTCTGCTTCGCTCACACGCTCTTATCAAGCGTCGAGAATGTTGCAGAGATGACGGCAATTGGTCTCGGACTCCCTCCCGACACTATCAAAGAGGCGGGGAAATACGGGCAGGTCCATAATCCTCCCTTTGGAATCACGCCCTGATCGATCCCACCAGGCCGCACTTGCTTGGTCCAACCGCCTCTGATCTGGTCAAGTACGGTGCGAAAGATACCATTCTTGCAGGATTTCATACCGATCTCAACTGTCTCACTATCCACGGTCGTTCACGATACCCTGGCCTTCATATCTGGGCACGCAACACTGGGAAGCGCATCCCCGTCCGATTCCCACCCACTGGACGTTATCTCCTCGTGCAAGCGGGGAAGCAGATCGAACATCTCACTGGGGGGCTCATCAAGGCCGGCTTCCACGAAGTGGTCGTCAATGAGTCCACTGTCGAAGTATGTGCATCCCAGTTAAGCGGCGTAAGTTGTATCTCTTTCTGACGCGTATCCCTTCCAGACCATTGCCAGGCGCAAGCTCAGCCACCCAGATCGACCCCTTATTAGAATCTCGTCCACCTTTTTCTGGCATCTTTCCTCTGATTACGATCTTTCGCCTTTGCCGACGGTGCTGGAGCGTGCAAAGGCGATCGATGCAGTTCCTGAATCGGACATCGCCAACTTGTATCCCCCCATGAAAGTGGGTCAACTAGTGCAGAAGTGAGTGATTTGTGCTCTTCGGCGAGGTTGTCGACTGACAAACTTGCCAGCGAACTCAAGCACATTGCCCTAATGGCCTGATGACAGGCAGTACATATTTGAAGTTGAATTCAATGTTTATTATGGTAAATGAGTAGATATCTAGTTTCCGCGTGGAATCGCAGCACCAAAGACACGAAGGACACTCTGGAGCTTGACTGTCATTTCGTCCCACTCTGCCTGAGAGTCCGAGAGAGCAGTGATCGCACCTCCGGCACCCATAACCCACTCCTCCACCTCAGAACCAGCGGTTGACGCTGACTCGTCAGTCTTTGGAGAGGATGTCTGACCGTGCCGATCGTCGTATTTGAAGCAACTCCGAATGGTAACCGACCAATCACCACCACCTCCCACACACCAGTAGCCAAAGACACCAGAATAGATGCTCCGGTCGTTATCTTCAAGAGTCTGCAAGATTTCGACACTTCGCTTTTTGGGAGCCCCAGTCATGCTACCTACAAGACAAAGATTCATGGCAGTACGGTGCGTGGATATAAAATCGTCCTACCAGGCGGGAGGCTGCGCCTCAATGCTTCCCAACCGAGGGCACCGTTGGCATGCTGACTGCCCAGCTCATCCGCGCCATCGGTAGGTCTCCCTTCGATGACACTGACGAGTTGCCAAACGGTCTTGTACTCTTCGACCTTGCAAAATTGCGTCACTTGAACGTCTTCACCAACGACGTTGTGGAGGTCGTGGCGTATGAGGTCGACTATCATCAGGTTTTCTGCAACCTCTTTCACGCTCCCTCGCAGTGCTTGTTCTGCGATGGCGCGCGTAATCCCAGGTCCTTTTCGAACGGTACCTTTGATCGGACGTAGTTGATACGTCGCTCCAGGCGGACGAGAAAAAGAAAGAAATCGCTCAGGCGATGATGCCAGAAGCGTAGTTGGATGCAGCCGAAGATACCCAGAGTGAGGGGCGGGATTCAATTGGCGAAGATGCTTGTAACGTTCCCATGAAGAAGAGTGCCGGAAAGTCTTGGGGGTAGGAGGGTCGTCTAGAATGACCCTTGTATTAGCTGTAAGGCATAGTTCGTAGGACTCTCCTGCGTAAAGATGTTCCTTTGCAATGTTGATTCGAGAAATATATAGTTTCTTGTCGGGTAAGATAACGGTTGCTGAAGTGGGCTGCGCCTTTGCCTTCGTTGAGGAAGGGTCGTTATTGTACAAATGAATGGAATGATCTGAAACGCAAAGTCTAAGTTTTGCTGTTGTGTCGGTGAGCCACTTTTGGTCATTGTCTATGGTAGATTGAACATAAATGATGTCCGTCCTGCTGTCAATAACAATGCTACGTTCCACAAACACCAGGTTCACATCTGGATGACGCTTCTCCGCAGGGGCGGCCGTTGAAGGCACCCCAAGGGAATCAACACCAAGTTCATAAGATAGGTAACCAACTAAACCTCCCCAGAAGGGCGAGTCAGATGGGCCGTTGCAAGCCTTGCGTTTGCTCATGAATGACGATAACCATGACCAGATATTCTGTGATCCCAGGGGCACGTGGGAGAACGCGGCCCCCATCTGAAGTGATAGATGGTTATCATCTATGGAATATGTGATACGAGGAGAAGATGACTGAAGACAGCCGATGATAGTATATCGACCAGGTTGAGCTAGAGATTCCAGCATCACGAACGGCGAGGATTCATCTTTTGCGCTGAGAAGTTCACAGATGGCCACTGTGTCCATTCCTGGGAGGTGCAGAGTGGATGTGAGAACTGTCTTGGGAGATGAGAGCCGGGCGGACACAAGCGGAGGACGCGGATTTGGCCACGCTGCACCAAAACGTGCGGCACATGCGGAGTCCCATGAGCGGATACGGCGAGCTCGGGAAGCATTCCAAGAGCGTGCGAGACGCCAAAAGTTAGCCATCACTTCGATGCCCCCACCTCGGGTGATAACGGACTCGGGATGGTATTGCACGGCCCAGAATGGGTGCTTGGTATGTTTGAGAGCCATGACTGTTTTAGTAACGCCAAAATCATCGGATGCCCATGCGAGGAGTTCCAAGTGTTTCGTTCCGCCTAGATGAGCATGGAGTGAATGGTAACGAACGGCTTCCACAGTACCGACGGCTTTGAATATGTCGGTGCCTGTGTGTTCCACGATAGAGACTTGTCCGTGCTTTACAACGGGAAGCCTCTTGATTGTCGCACCATACTCGCTGGCCAGGCTTTGCAGCCCAAGACAGACACCAAAGATGGGTAGGATATGGTGCTCGTCGAGTCTCCACAGGTGTTTGATAACACCAATGTCGGAAGCGACGTCGGGAGACCCCGGACCAGGACCAACAATGATGGCCGAGAAATACGGAAGGAATGGTAGCAATTCTGAGAGGGAAAGCTCATCGTTCTTGATTATGTAGATTTGGCTGGATGGTTCTGCTTTCCGACACAGGGATGCAAGACTGGCAGAAAAAAGGTCAGGCTTATCGAGACAAGCCGAAGGTGTCGTACTTGAATGTGAAGGAATCGTAGGAGTCGATGAGGAGGATTCGCCCAGACATGTGTTAGTTGAATAAATTACAGATGGAGGAGCAGGAACAACGTGGTGACTAATCAACGACGGATGTATATGAGAGACCACCACGAACGATTTTTCGACAAGGCAAGTGCCAGCTACACTTTTGTAGTCGACCTAGCCAACGACCGCCCACCCACAGCTTAAGCCAATCTGCGTGCCCCTCCTCGAGAAATCCGAGCTCGCCCCGCCAAATGTCCCCGCCGTGCTGCAGCTCCTTTCTGCCCTCGAGGACACCCTCGCAAGGCACTCCGAACCGCTCTCCGCCAACCTCGCTTCATATGTATTCTTCCCCCTGTCGACGATCCTACGCCGAAACACGTCGAACAACATCCCCGACCAAGTGATGGAAAAGCTCCTTGGCGTACTCTCCACTTTATGCACCCCGTGGTGGTGGTCGGGCGATGTCGAAATCTGGAGTCGGGTGTTTATGCTATGCAGCTCCATCATCGGTAATATCGAAGGAAAAGGGAAATGCAAGGATCGGAGCGACGAGACCAAGGAGGCGGCCGCCAGATGCCTATACGCGCTGCTCCGCGAACGGACGACTGCGGACACACCGCCAGATCAGAGTTGCGCCGTTCAGCAGCGACTTGCACAATTTCAGGCTCATGCGCAATCTGAACGCTACTTGCCTGTGATAGGGCAAACAACGGATTTCCTCCTGTCGACCGCCAAATCGCCCCATCGGGCGTTGCAGCGGCTGTCCCTGCAATTATTAGAAACCATCCTCCGGCTCTATGCATCATCTCGTTTCATCCCGTCGGTGTTACCGGGTGTCGTCAGCACAATGACAAGTATCGCCCTCGCCTCTCGTGAGAGAAAGGGCTGGGCAAATGGGGAAGTCGTCGCAGGGGCTCTTGCTGTCATACAACTAGTTGTGGTTCTCTCCATCGGAGATGCCGTTTGCATCGCAGATGGAGCAATTCGCAGTGTAGTCGATCTAGAAGATTTTGCACACTTCAACGACGCGCCAGTGATAGAGTCCCGAACGGCGGCAGCACCCTACCTGGTCACGCGCACCTCTTCCTGGTTAAGGGCTTCTGCTTCCCAACTTCACATCGCACTGAACACACTCACACCAATCGTCAACCACCCTACACCTTCCGCATTGCTTGCCCTGGCTAACATGGCGAAGGAGATCTTAGCTGCGACCCCGCTGACCCTCCCGCAATCTCAGCTTCTCTTGCTGTCGTGGCTGCTCTCGTTGTCCAATTCATCTTATCCACAGGTCACCGAGTTCACACATCGTTCCATCCTTGACCTTCATTCGCATGTTTCTGTGCGCTATTCTCTGCTACAAACCCTGACACAGATTGCTAGAGATAGTCTCAGCTCGTTGCCTCGCTGTATCGTCTCCCAGGCGGACTCTAAAGTGGAACACATCGCTGGTCAAGTGGAAGCAATCTGTCGCCTAGCTCAACCTACTGCCTCAAAAAGCGCTGGGCTTTCATCTCTGTCGTTGGGATTGAACCTCCTTCTTGGTCCTAGTGGAGGTGTCGAACGATGGGGATGGACACTGCTTTCAGTTCTAGAATTTAGAACTCCTCCGATCACAGTTCATCATGCACCTGATACACAGCTCTTTTTGGAGGACCCCAACTCTACAGTGGGTGTCACTTTTCCTGAGGTCTTGTTCAAAAATATTTCTTCAAAGACCGCAAGTGATGCGATTGTCAGAATGTTCCGAGCACTAGGACGTGCCAGTGGTGACAACTGCCTCTATGCAGTCGAATGGTTTACTAGAACGGGGCGTTCTTCCGAGTCTCGCACCGCCGTAACAGCTCTTTGGTGTGCGAGTAGATTGCTGGAAGGCGTCTGTAGTACATGTCTTGATAACGAAAACCAATTACCACAGGATGTCACGCGCAGTAAGCAACTGGAAAGGTTTGTTAGGGGACTTGCCCGAGATATCTCCGAACTTTGGACTATTGAACCTACCGAGGCTATAGATTCCTCACCTCCTTTACTAGATGATGATATTCTTCCTCGAACAGAATTCGCAAAGGGATTGTCTGTCATACGTGCTACGACAGTCATTGTAGAACCTCGTCGCTTCAGACTTCCTGACATGGACTCCCAGTCTCTTTTGCACAAGACGTTTTGCCTTCATATCCTCGCCATCAGTGCCAGCATCTTACAAGTCAATTTCACACCGCTCCTGGTACACGTGCTGTACCCTATTCTCCACTCCGTCGTCTCTCCTACACCACACCTCTCTCTTACTGCACTTGCTTCTCTCACTTTTATCGCGAATGCGACGTCTTATGCATCACCCGGGAATCTATTATTTTCACACTTTGACTATGCCCTTGATGCAGTATCCCGCCGTTTGGGCCGCAGATGGCTCGATGTGGATGCCACCAAGGTGCTAGTAATACTCGTCCGTCTAATCGGCGGCGACGTCGTCCAAAAGGCAGGTGACGTAGTGGAAGAGTGTTTTGATAGACTCGACGAGTACCATGGTTACGGTGTGCTTGTCGAGGGCTTGGTGGAGGTCTTGGGAGAGGTGATCAAAGTCATTGAGAATGAAGAGGTTCACATCCAAGATGCACCCAAAGAGGACCCTCTCGCGTCATCGAAACTCCAAAGTCTTGAATCCCTTTTCTTTTGGGTTTCTCATCGCAATGATCCTCCGCCGGAATACGATGACACTGATTACGGTCCTGCTCCTCATCAGGCCTGGGGCAATCTTGGAAAAGAGGGAAATGAAAAGAAAGAAGAAGAAACCGAGCGAGCAAATAACCCCGATGAGGAACAGCCTCTCACGACTACGCAGGCTTTGGCAAAGCAAATGGTATCGCGCTCGATTTATTTCCTCACTCATGGTTCACCGGTCATACGCGCCCGGATCTTACTACTTCTCAAATCTGCCACACCAGTGCTGTCTGAGTCCGCGCTTCTTCCATCTGTCCATCAAGCTTGGCCGTATATCTTGAACCGCCTCAACGACCAAGAGGTTTTCGTCGTTAGTGCTGCGTCAGCACTGGTCGAATCACTAGTTAGCCATGTGGGCAGATTCATGGGCCGGAAGATTTGGGATGATGTTTGGCCGAGATTTACAGCCATCCTGACAAAGCTTGAGGCTGCGGACGGACAAAACGCCCTTACGCGTCGGGGTCGAGGAGCTGTTGGAACAGAATCAGCGTATACTCATTCACATCGCCTGTATCGGTCAATCTTAAAGACCATGACGGCCGCGGTCACCGGAGTTTACATGCAAGACGCTTCGGGGTGGGAGGTTATCCTGCTTTTTCGACGTTTTCTACACCGTGGGGCACACGAGGAACTCCAAGCGTGTGCGAGGGAACTGTATTCGGCGCTCGCCAAGGGCAATGAAGACGCTGTGTGGCTAGCGCTAATGGCCACATCAGGGCGCCTGACATGCGACATTGCTTTCTTGAAAGATACACGATGGGATATCACCGAGAATATGGCTCTCATTCTGAGGCAGTAGCGCCATTCGCAAATTGGAACTGGACGCCCATGTGCGGTGTTCATGGTGAGATAGGCGGAACGTGGCGCCTGATTTCTACGCCTGCTTCCTGAAAAAGTTTGGCAGATGCTTCATCACTATCAGTGGGTACCCATATCAGCAACGGGTCAAGTAATGTGTAGTAATGCCTACACTTTGTAGCTCAGGTTGTAAACGACTGTCTTGACACCACATTGTATTATTTTGATAGTACACTTGAGGCACGGGCATCTGTAAGTATGACATGAAGACCTACAAAGTAGTAAAGTGAAGACGATTACAGACGTATTGCAATACAATATCGCGCTGGTGCCCACTCGGTCCCGGCCCGCTTCTAGGAGGGCATTCTCTTCTGCGTGCAGGCATAAGCATTCGGCGTCATATTCACCTTGTGTCTGATTGCAGTATGCACAACCACCTGTATTATTTCACAATCAGTAAGTACGAAAAATGTCGATCGATCCAAATCTCTCGCCATCATGACAGTTTGTCACGCCGCGTGGAGTGCCATTATACCTAAACCACATTCGTCGACAATTCCGACTTCACGAGATGCTAAGAACTCACGAGGGACTTACCCTGTGGCAACGATGCGATTATCACGGACCAAGATGGCACCCACCCTCCGTTTCATACAGTTTGAGCGTCGTGACGCCAACTCGGCGAGAGTCTGGGAAACGGATCATCAATTCGGGTTGATGCTCCGAGAAATATCTCATGCCATGAAGTAGGTGTCCCACTGTGGCCGTAACCGCCCGGGATTTGTCATTTCCAAAGAATCTAGGTGAAGGTATAGCTCCGATAAGGACTGGAACGTGTTGGTGACGTTGAGCTTCACAAGATGATTCATTCCACGGAGTCCCTGCAGTGATTTCTGATCTGTGCTCGAATTGTTCAGGTCCATGCCAAAGACGCATTCGTCATCCTGACGAACAAATTCCTCCAAGGATGGCGAATCTGGGCTAAACATTATTTCCAGCGTGGCCTAGAGACAAGCCGCCGCTGTAACGCACCCCTTCAATCGACGATAACGTTGTAGCAAGGGGGCGTCTACGTTTACGAGCAAAAAGAAAGGCCGCTTAGCAAAAAAGTTGACAAGAATGGCGGAGGTCAAGTCGATGGTCACGAAATTCTGTCGCCAATTTCGAGTAACGTGGTCGAGAAGGACTTCGGGAGAGGCAAACATCATTGGGTGAGAATTCTGAGGGAAAGCTGATGAAACTGGGGAAGCCATGTTGAGAAAGGATTGCCTCTCTGAAAGATCGAGTCGGGACGAGTCCTGGGTTTTAGAGAGCATAGGCTAAGAG
>JBBPUL010000220.1:0-29007 GCA_038094675.1 Spongispora temasekensis
GACTCCATTTAAAATAGTAGCCATGTATCTACTTACCCATTATTGGCAAGCATCATAAAGTAGATAGATACTTACCTTGCAATGAAATGCCAGACATCTTGAATCGAATCACTATCTGGGAAGACTGCAGTGATTGCGCTCCGGACCAAGCAGCAGTTATCGCTGACAAACATCTCCGGCAGCGCTTGATCAAGTAGCTGCGTGCGGTGCTTGAGCCCCACCAAGAGTTCCTTGATCTCAGCATTTGCCTTTGACTGACAAAAGCGCTGTGGACAATCAGAAAATAGCACAAACATAGTAATAATTTATTATACTTACCCAAGCAATTATCTCGTTTCCTTCATTGATAATGCTCAATATCCCGCCTTTCAGGTACTTTGATCGCTGACCATCCTTATCAGATACAGATGCCTTATTGGAAATCTTGAAGGTGCTGTCGAGGGAGCCACAAATGGCTTCAATTGCAGTGAGTAAAAGTCTGCCAGGTAATCCACAGCCATACGTACCTGTCAGAGATTGCATGTAGGCTTGTGACTCATTCTCCCGTGTGCGCGCAGTGAATTCTAGGTAGATCTCTGTGATGATGTCAGCAGTGATGCAGCGGGCACCATATCCGAGCTGGTCTTCGAATGGTGAGAAATTCTGTAGCTTATTTCGATTGACACAAAGAATGACACTACTGTCCTTGGGCCCGATGTGACCTCATCCAGTTGACGCAGGTAGTCAAGTGTACACCTGTGGTACTCAAGAAGATGAAATTCTAAAAGTATCTCGGTAAGTTGTATGCTTCATCAATAATATTAGGAAGTACTAACGTTTAACTTGCTCTGCTAGTCCACCAGAAGTTGAGGATGGGCGAAGTTCAATAATGAGGTCGAAGAGATCCCGTGTTAGCCCACAATGAGGAAAATGGGAATATCACCTGGAAAACATGTGGTCAGGGATAGTAAGGAGCCGAAACATGTGATGGTGAGGTGAGTACGTACGTGGAATTCTCCAGTGCTCCCATGACTTCCAGTAGGCTGCACTAGTTGTTGCACAGCAGTATCCTGGGATCCGTTTGGTTTGTCCTGAACTTGAAGGTGCGTCAATCTCTCCACTGAGTCTTTCCTCATTATCTGGTTGCTGATCCAAGTTTACGACTGATTCGGCAGGTTTAGTGTTATTTTCGCGACACTTGTTGCATCGCAGCTGTAGGCTCAATGCGACCTCATCCTGGAAGATGCCATGAAGCTCACGTGCACCCGTTCCTGTCCATCCATCCCAAGTGACATGTGTACAGGATTGACACTGAGGGCAGCAGGCAAGTCCTGGGTAGTAAAATGGATGCACGATGTTGACTGGCTTTAGGTATTGCATCTGAGGAGTCATGTCAATGGAAGTCCCAGTCCGCTTCCGAATGTGAAGATATGATGGCAGAGTAAAATGTGGGCCAAACAGGGGGACATCAGGACTTATTTTAATGGGTGCGTTGCCCTTCTTCCGTGCTCGTGTCTTCTCCCATATAAAAGAGACATATTTGACAACTTCAGATTCCCACTCAAGCTGGAACCTCGGACGAGGACTCCTCCTGGACTCTGGTAAGTTGCTCCATACATCTGCTCGCCGCTTGACCTGATTAAGTCCCATGTCGGACAATATTTTTCAGTGCCATATAGGTATTTGTTCTACTCAGTGACAGTAGACACTCACCGAGTTTGCCCAATCACTGCAAAATGTTTTGCGATCCTTGGCCTCGACAAGTGATGAGTTACGAAGAAGTGCCGTGACCACCTGTGGTTCGAATGCAGACATCGAGAGGTGAAATGAGTCGAAAAAAAAACTCAGGGGTTGGGAACTGTAGTCCTGGCTGGAGCATTGAACAGCAGATTATTATATAGTTACTCCTTTCTTCATTTCCGCTCCTCGCCACTCATTTTTCACTCCTTCATGCAGTCACCATATCACAGCATGAGTTTATTACATTCTCGTACGCCATTCACAGCTTCCAACTTTGAGTCATCATTACCTACTAGTCAACCTGCACGAATCACTAATACAACGGCTCCCGAAACTGAACACCCACACAAGCCAAATCACAAGCTGAGAGCAACTCAGTAAGAGCATTGGTGGATGTCATGTCGCCAGGCCCAGGTCAGTCACTGACCAAAGGACCTTCCCCACTGGACCATGATGGTAACAGCAATCATGAAGTGATTGACCTCACGGCCAGTTGTGAAGATGAGTTGCCGTTCATGGACCCTGAGTCTGAACGTGCATGCTCGATCTCGCAAGAGCTCACCCGCCTGCTCTACCACAGCATAATGACTCACACAAGGTGAGTTATAAATATCGATTACCATACAACATCCGGTAATCACGAACTGACCACATTTCACGGTAGTACTAGCGACCTTACTGGTATGGGCAACAATGAGATTGCTGGGCCAGTGCACAAACAAGATCGTACAGCTGCATCTCGTGTCGGACTGTGCACAATGCTCAAACAAATGGGTAAAAACCATGGGTTTCATACTCATGTAGTCAACAGGGTGTACAATCACTCTGAAAGCCTGCAAGATACAGATGAGATTTTGTGTGTCATGCGGGAAGCAGCGCAGACACGGGGAGAGCACGAAATTCGGCGGAGGTCAAAGAAACGGAAGACGGCGTGAAATCTTTCAGGTTTGATTAGTAGCTACTAGTAGTATACACTGTTCGCGTGTAGTGCTGGCATTGTATCAGTAATTTGACATAGTTTAGATGTCTGCTCGAGTCCGCCAATCGCCTTGCATTGTATTTCGAACATAGTTTAGACGGCTGCTTGTGTCCGCCAATCGCTACGCATTCGTTGTTCAAGACCCCCCAGGGTCTACCCCTTCGGTGGATTTGCTGTGCTCCCGGGGGTTACCCCTTCGGGGCTTCTCGGCTCGCCTCCCGGCTCGCAACCCCTTCGCATGACCAATCTGCCCCAACTCGGTCCTTCGGTCGTTGCCGAACCCCTTAGAAGTCATTGGTCCATGTGCACATTCCAGTAGTGGGTAGGTACATTGATGTATCCCTTTTCCTAGTCTCGATATTATAAAGCATTTGCTCTGTTTGAGTGAGTGTGAGGGATTAAGTCCTAACATACATCACTGATGGCTATGACTTTGATGGCGCCAAGTGTACTCTTTCAGCTTCAAACCAGCGATACTGTGTCCTCGTCCAACATTGCATTGCTGACATCTCGAGACAGCTGGTCACGTCTATCATCGGCCCTCCTCAGTGGGAGTGCTGTACCGCGGGAACACAGTCTATCGTCCGTGCCACATGTGCTCTTCTCCAGTGGCCTTTTGCTCCCTGGGCCAGCTCCTGGGATAATCGCTTATGTTGCGATTGCATGGAGATTCGAAGGTTGGATTACGAAGAAACAATGGCCATGTTGTGGGGGGATCTGCCTATTAGGATGGGCTTTGTTGGCTGGGAAGATCTCGATGGAGACGTGGTGACATCCTAGGTGCTTATTTCAGCTTCGGTTCGGAAATTTCTTATGGGTTCGTAAATCTATGATCTATGACTTTCAAGCGGTTGGTATTATAAATTCTGTCTTTCACGTACCCGAACTAGGAAATATGGCCACGTGTTGAACGTGCCACACGCTAGCATGCCAGGATCTGAAGAAACCCCAGCAGACCCCATAGCTCAAAAAGCAGAGGCAGATCGCCTCGATCCATGGATGGATGATGGCAATATCGTCCTTGCCGTCGAAGGAAAATATTTTCGCATCCATCGCACCATCCTAAGCTCGTATTCCGAAGTCTTCAGGGACATGTTTGAATGTCCTGGGTCAAGCGAAGGGAACTCCGAGGAGGAGACCATTGAGCAGTGTCCTGTCATACACCTCCACAATGACATGGTCACCGATGTCCAGATAATCCTCAGAGCCATGTACGACAGAAGGTACGGAAGCCCCGTTGCATAACGCCATCTCAACCGATTCACATGTGAGTCGCTGATTCATAGTTACCCCGTGCCGCACTGCGAGAAAGTACCACTTCCCATCGTCGCTGCTTTCCTGCGCTTGGGAGAAAAATACGCGATGCAGCGACTCATCGACGAAGCGAGGGAAAGGCTGTCTTGCGGCTTCGAAAACACGCTCAGTGTCGTAGCCAGGATGTCTTCATCGAAGACGCTGCAGCTATATCCTTGGATCACGGAAAGCGACCCACACAACTTTCGAGTGATGAATCTGCTGAGAGAGATGGAAATGCAGGAGTCGCTCCCATTAGCGATGTTCCAGTGTGTCACGTCGTGCCCACTGAATGTCGTTCTCGACGGATACATGTTCAATGGTACCGTCTGCACCCTCTCGCAGGCCAATCTCCGGTCGTTCGTCTTCATGAAGAACATCGTCGAAAACTTTCGGATCCGACTGGGTCAGAGCCTGCGCATGTCCTCCAACTGCGTTGTCCAATCGAGTTGCGTGTGTCACATACGTCGGCTCTGGTCGGATGAAGCGGCCATAGCACAGCCTTTCGGTCCTTGGAGGCACGAGTGGGACAAGCTATTTTGTGATGCTTGTAGATCAGACTTGAACATGTGGCGGAACGCGGCGATACAAAAGGCATGGGTGCAGTTACCAACTGCGTTTGGGTTTGAGTCCTGGGGTAAAGCAGCAAAGAGGGACGATTCCTCCTTATTTAACCTTATTTAGACGAGCTCGCAGTGGTCGTTCTAAAATAAACATACTGATTAGCGCGCTCGGATGGTTCTTCAAACACACGTACGTGGTATATCGAGAAACGGTCGAGATGCGTGAATTATTCAACCTGAAGTTCAGTTGGGGTGAACCATATGCACTTGCGCTTTCTTATTCTAAGCTGGCGAGTCCGGTTCTCCGCCCGTCCATGCCTCCTCTTGTTGGGGGCGACGATATTTTCACCATGGATGATGCGGAGCCGACGACATCGCTGAGAGCGGGCGGAGAAGATAATACATTATTGTTTTCGACGGGTCATCACGGTGGTGCTGGTGCTGTGAAGGTGGGATGGAAGAGTCCTGTGACACCTCGGTGAATCATTCATTCCGGCCTCTGTCGACCCAGCAGCTTTTTTTATCGGGGTGGCTCGCTTCTTGATCTAGAAGCACAGGTGATATCTCCGCGCGGAGACGTAGCGTGTAGTCACCGGCTTTAAACTGTCGACGCGGTGCTACACTGTAAATCAGGATTCATGCGCACATGCGCACATACGATTTCTGGATACAACGTAAATGAAAGCGCGACGATGGGTAAGATTCATGGCAATCAAAAGTCTTCTCGCCCATGTTAAGCACTTCTCGCATGACACATGACATATTATTTCCACCCACGTTATTATCTTGCAAACGTTGGCGACAATTCACCACCGTCTCGACGACTTGAACCTTCTCCCGAAAATCAACTCTCCGGATTCACTGCAGCCGTCCGCTTCTTCCTCGCCGCCGCCGACGAAGAAGTCCCTTTCTTCTTTGCTCGCGTCACTTTAATCGGCTCGGGCGTACTCGCGCGCGTATCCTCGTCCGCAACATCATATTGCTGGAACGACGGCAACGTAGGAGGTGGCGTTGACGTGCGGTCGAATGATGGACCAGGCGCGCGATGCAATGTGGTTGAGGCTGACTGCGGCTCTGAAACGACGACGCCCTCGGGCATCTCACCCTCCTTTTCCACGACAAACTGGGGTGGTGCGGATCGGGAGGTGTCGCTGCGGAGTGCAAACAGCCGGTGCTCCTCTGTTCAAGCAGTTAGCGGGGATACACCCTTTCGTAAAGTCACAACGATGACCGTTCACCTTTGGGTAGTGGTGGCAGATCGTCCAATCGTACCACTGGTATCGAGTCAATGTCGTCCGCAGCCGTCCTCGCCGGTTGTTCGTCCGTGATATAATAAGGGTCCTCCCGCATCCGTTCCAGTCGTTCAGCTTTTAGCTGGAAAAAACAATCAATGCCAATTAAATATCAAATAAGGGCTAAAAAAACTCACTCGTTCCCGCTCCGCTTGCTCTTCCGCAGTCTCCTCTGGCTCTTGGGGTACGAGCTCGTCCACGATCAGATCCTCCTTGCGCTTCTTCTTGCCTTCCTTTGTTCTTGTCCTGTTCGATGTTTCCTTTTCTTTACCTTTTTTGCTCTTCTTGACTTTCTTCTCGGACACCTGACCTTCGTCGTCGAAGAGAGGTTCCTGCATCGCGGGAACGATCCAGGCATCGAGATCAAGACCTTCTGGAATAGGTACGCTCGCCTGGGCAGCAGCTGCGACTGGTCCAAGTTCATACGACGACACGAGGGGCCGAATGAGATACAAGCTCTTGGGAAAATTCGGCTCAGAAACTGGATCGAAGTCGGAAGCGAAACTGTTTTCAGCTCTCGGCCGATACGAGGCGAGGTCGCGCTCGATGAACGTGAACAGCTGAAGAATGTTTGCGGCCTATGTTATGTGAGCATCAGGGGGTGTGGCGGAATGATTGCAGCTCCTCACCCGTTCCTGTACCTCGATGTGTGGGCTGGATACAAAGTCTTCTATTTGTTCGATCATTGTTTCCACTGCACCCTTGACCTTTTCCAATAGATCGTTTGACCACTGTTTGGCAGCGTCGGTAGCCCAGTACCCGAATATCTTATTTGCTGCTTGAATATATACGGCAATGATCTCAGGATCCAGTAGCGCAACGTTTGGATGAAGTAGGAAAGGCAAGAGTTCCTCCGGCGCCAACAACTCACTGCAAGTATCGTCACGACAGCGCAGACACGTAAAATATGAGACACACTCGCAAAACTCGCCGCATATCCATGCAGCTGCCCACAGAATCTCGGAGCAACTTCCTGGCTCACCTGCGTTCAATAGGAGCGTTTCATCGGAGAGAACCTTGACCATCAACTTGACGGCATAAGCACGGGCTGCCCTCACGCGACCAACGACGTCGACCAACTGATCGCGGATCTGCGCGCCAATGTCCACGTTTGAAATGTACGCGAGATCGACGAGAACCGAAAGATACCACTCAAAGTCGACCACGTTATCATAGGTCGAACTGGAACACATCGAGATGATGCTTTGCGAGAGGACGAGACGATAAGCGGGAGATTGCGAGGGAGCGGTCGGTGCTTTCGAGGGAATGGATGGCACGACGTGTTGGGATAATGAGCGCACTGCGGAAGGGAGAGAAGGACCTTCGTGCTGAACGAGATGAGAGAGCAGCTGTTGGACGATGGACTGCAAATTATGTCGCGTGACCTATAATGATGCATGTGGGAACGCGGATGACGCGCTCAGAAATGCCGAAGGGCTCACGAGAGCAGTGACGAGGTCTAGAGCACGCATTCGAATGCTAATGTCTTGATCATCAACGCTGGCGAGAATGGTATCCTGATGTTCTGCGACCAAATCTGAATGGGTAGGCACGATCTTGACCATTGCAAGAAGGGCAATATACTTTACTATTCGGTTTGGTGATTAATAAGTGGAAGCGAACGTTGAGACGTTTGAACTGACGATTTTGGTCCGCATCCTGAAGGAAGGCGGCAAGCTTCGAAATACATGTTTGAGCGAGAGAAAGACCGGAGGCACCGTGGAGCATGTTTCCGATTATGCATGTATGGACACATTCGTAAAGAAGAGAGATGGCAGATGTGGTGGTAATTAAATCTGTTATCGGCGGTTTCAGTTTCTTGACCAGACGTGGCTCGTGCGGGGAAAGAGCTCCAAACTATGATACGGGGTGAGCACGATATGGAGACAGAAGCGGTCATAGACAGACCAGTTTGACGATCTTGATGAGCATCCAGTTGTTGGATGATGTCGTGAGGAGGTGAAACAGCTGGGGAGCCAGCGGGAGGTAGTCCTGGGGGTTTCTGCGGGCAAGCTCACACAATACGTTGACGGTGGCTGAAACCACACCTAGGGGATGGAGGTTGGTAGCATATATGCGGCGATGCGCGACGACGGACCTGGGTCAGGGTCGTCAAGTTTCTCTTGCATGCGTGCAATACTTTTGTGGAGGACATCTGGATACTTGTCGCACACGCGGTACAAGGTGAGGACAGCCCTCTTGCGAATATGGGGGCGCGAATGGTTCAGCATCGCCACGAGCTCTGGACTGAGGTCCCGTGCAAGGTCAGCTGTGACGATGTCCGATATGCCGTTGAGCGTGATGGCAACGTCGGCGGGAGTGGAACTCAAATCCTGGTATCATGAACAGGGGGCAGGGGACGGGGGGGGGGGACGGGGGCCGACCTTTTTGAGGAGATTTGTGGTGAGCATGAGGACGTCGGTGTCCTCGTTGAAGGACTGTGCTGCTGCGAGATATCCGACCGACTTTAGATGGGTCTTTGGGGAGGACATGACCTCTACGACGTGGAAGGAGGCCCAGGCCATGTCGTAGCCGAGCATGTCGAGGTAGGTGAGCTTCATGACGGCTGCGGCCTTGAGTTCCATGTCCTTGCTTTTGATTTCGCGCCTGATCTCGTCGTTGGCCTGAGCGATGAACTTTGCCTCGTCATTCCTGTTCGCTCTGAGACCGCGAATGAGATCTTGTAGTGTGCGCTCCCACATGGTTGCCAAGCGAGGCAGTGAAACAGCCGTAATTGACGTTTCTTTCTTTCTTATTTTATTTAATGGAGCCACCTTCCCCCACCGAGACGACGATATTCACCATCTACTCAATGTACGGCAACGACCACATCGATCTCTCCCTCCCCGACTTCCCCGACAACTCCTCCCTCACCTCCTACACCTCCAGGTCCCTCCCCACCCCTCCTCACAGCCGTCCATCCTCCAGCATAAGGACCTCCGACTTCCCCCTCCCCCCAAAACCCTCTTCATCCCTTGCACCACCACAACCCACCACAACCCCCTCCTCATCGCCGAAAACAAGGCAGCAGTCAAGACTCAGTCTCCCCTCCAGCAAGACATCCCTCGCCCCCTCCGAAGGCGAAGACCTCGATGCCTTCCATGTCCGCAGTACGTACGCACAGCTCAACGCAACCGGTGTCAAGGGCGACGGTTATGAAGACGGTGTCGAGCGTACCCGTGCTCGACAGCGCGTCTCCAGAGCGAGTGATCTTCGTGCCAACCCAGCCCCTGGTTACCCGTCAGAGAACCGGCGTGATCTCCCTCCCGAGGAAGTCACTTTGCTCGCCAGCCTCGACCGGTGAGCCCACCCAAACCTTGTTCGCCTCTGCCCTTGTTCACTCTGTTCTCAGCTACGGTTTCTTCACCGTAACTTCTCATGACCGGTTGATTCGCTTTCCGTCCGCACCGTTGCATAGGGCCCTTTCTACCGTCAATGCTGGTCCAAAAACAGCACCGAGCCAGGCTGTGCCCGTCTCCTCATTACCGCTACCATCATCTCCGTCCAGGGAAGCCGACCGAATAGCCAAGTGGGGTAGAATGATGCAAGTCTCTTCTCGCGATCAAGGAGGAAATGTCCAGTCTTGGACCGTCAGGGCGTCAAAGGTACACAAGTTACGCCGCCGTGTCTACAAGGGCATACCCGACAGATGGAGAAGTGCTGCCTGGGAGGTTCTTATGAACGCGTTTTCCAGGTCTGGCCACGACCAGGTCGTCAGCTTAGGTAACCGCTATCTTCTTGATATCGAGAAGCCATCAACCTACGACATACAAATCGACCTCGACGTTCCCAGGACGATCAGTGGCCATGTCTTGTTCCGAACACGGTATGGCCTGGGGTGAGTGTACCTCATTATTTCTATATCAGGCTAATATTTCCACAGTCAGCGCTGTCTCTTTCATGTCCTCCATTCGTTTTCTCTCCGCTGTGAGCAGTGCGGCTATGTCCAAGGCATGGGTCCCATAGCTGCCACCCTTCTCTGTTACTTTAGTCCCGAGAAGGTCTATGCAGCGCTTACCCGTCTCCATGATGCCTATGCTCTGCATAGGGTATTTTCACCTGGCTTTCCTGGCCTCTTGGAAAACATATACATCCAGGAGCGAATCACGCAGCTCAAGATGCCCGACGTCTATGCTGCTTTCAAAAAGCATATGATCTCAACAACGTCGTATGCCACAAAGTGGTATATCACGTTATTCGCCAACTCGGTCCCGTTCCAGACACAATTGCGATTATGGGACGCATTCCTACTGGATGGTCCAGATGTCTTTATTGCCGTCGCCGTCGCCATTGTCTGGGTGTATCGAGGTGATTTCTGGTTCCACATGCGGCCGCATCAAAGACCTCACCCAGTGTACAGATCTTATCACGTCAAACTCGGCTAATTTTGAGACGATATTATCGTTGTTGTCATCCTTCTTTGTCCCGGACGACGAAGACGCTCTTTTATTCTGGGTGGAACAGGTCCTGGCTGACAAGAAGCTGAGGACAAAGATACACATTTGGCGTCGAGATTGGCATCAACTGGCCGCATCTGGCCAAGAAGCGAATGCACTCTTATGACCCTGGCGTAGAGTCGCGCTCACCCGCACTCGAGTTCTTGTTGCTTCATGTCGCTTGATCACATGTTGGGCTCTTTCATTCTTTTTATTCCATTCATATATACATTCACATCATAACGAACCTTTTGCATCTTCACGGAAAACACTCGGTTTAAATTATTGCTTACAACTCCATGAGGTAATCTGCCGTTGTATTCACTCTCCCATGACCTTTAGGTGTATACTGCAACTTGTTGAAATAAATCCCTTCGTGCCACCATGCTCTTCACACAATAATCACAAGGTGTGCCTTGTTTTACCTGGTAATCGACTCTACAATAGCTGCCGCAATAAATTTGCCAAGGTTTCAGTGGTTGTTTTGTTCCTCCTGTCAGCAGTGGTTCACATAATTACCCTGTGAAACAATTAATCTTCGCCTTAACTGGACCTAGCCTAATGGATAGATGGGTGGGCGATAGAAGCACGAGCACACGAACTTAAGAAGGCCAAGCTGCGGAAAAGCTGACACACGGGATCAAACATCATATGGCAGACATGATCTCCGAAAGGCGTGTGTCTTGATACTACTTGTAAGAGGATGACTGAAATCCTTGACAGGCATGTCCTGGACTTGTCCCTTGAAGTATGTCTTTCAAAGTCAACCAAGTATCTCTTTCTACAAACAGGTCTGGCTCCTCGGACTGAGGCTTGCCGCTTGAGCTTGATCGTTCATTTTTGTGGTATTATGATAATGCATTCATGCGAGTAGTTTCCGCGATGTCTACAGGCTCCGATCGATACGTACGCTGCCTACTCGCCTGGACCACGGCTTGCTTGTCACCACCCAGTAACTGGATACGGTCGGTTTTGCATCAGTCACGGTCACTACTAATCATGTGCTACGCGCTCGTTTGACAGTGGGCGCTGCCTCACGACATATTCATGATTCATGGGCTTCCCGTCATCCTCCGACTCTTCAACGGAATCTTACGTCCCTTATGTGATCCCCGCCCAACAGTTCATACTTACGACCAGAATATGAATATCTAAGTTCAGAAGGATCAGTGCATCCTCTCGCGTCGTATGGATAGGCTCGAGTTTCCAGTTAACAAGTGCTTTCGATAGTCATGCGGCAGCGTCGAAATGGATAACGCGCCGAATGTGGTCGATCTGACGAATTGTTCAATTTCACCTAATCGAGAAGACGACTACCGCCTACATATGTACCATGCAAGTCATACAGAAATAATTCCTTCCTGTCCACGTTGTGCAATGGATCGATCCTCCTCCCGTTCAGCGCGCTTTCCCTTCGCTCCCACTTTGCCTTTCCAGTTGAGCGTCACCACCGTGACCAAGGCTACGAAACAGGAGCATGCCAAACTGACAGTCAGACCAGCCCATAAACCAGCGAGTCCCCATTCTCCGCGAAAGGCGAGATATACCCCGAGAGGGATTCCTATATATTTAATGGCATCATTTAGCCCCTCATCCGATGCATACATAGGTGTGAAAGATACAAACCTAAGAAATAGTCCGCGCTGGTATGTACGTGTCATAAGATCGTTCCCAAGATATACATGTACGACAAGGATACATACCTGGCGCTGACCGAGGGGAACACAGCAGCCTTTCCCAGCGCCCCAAGGGAGCCATCAGCCCATACTCCGATGCCTTGAATAGCCTGAAAAAAGGCTATGAAGGGTAACAGTGTGGACACAATCTCAAGAACGGCTGTAAAGCCACGCTTAGACTATAAACTGCCTGGGAACCAGAAAGACTCGATGCTATGCTCACCAGGGTCCTTGTTGAACAGACTTGCCCACGACGTCGCAAACGTGAGAAGAACATTGCTAGTGAACCAGTCAGGAAATCGAATCCGAGGCTGAACCTTTGCGACACAAACCCGATGACGATGACCCCTCCAAAAGTGCCGACAAAACCAACACATGCCGCAATCTTGGCGCGTTGTACATCACCATCAATCATCCACTTTGTGATCCTGATAAAGTGTGATCGGCAATCTAACACAGGTTGTGAAATTACGCTATTGTCGTTTACCGATTAGATGAGACATTGCTCATCGCCTTTGGAATCTGATATAGTGTCGTGGCAGTCGCATGCAGCACTGCTTGCGCAGCGAGGATATCTGGACCCAACCTAGCAATAGCTTAGCAACGTCACATCGCATGCGCACAAGCGGTCATTACATGCTCGCAACCACTATCATGTTGTCAGTAATGAGGAAGAGTACCAGAGCATCCGGACTCGCCTCCTCCAAAATCCTTTGACCAAACTTGGGATGCACTCTTTGAAATGCCGCCTAGACCAGCAAAAACCAGTGACCCCAAGCCCGTGTAAAAGGTGGGATTTGATTGATCCTGTGCCAGTTGTGGATGGCAGTCGCTCTCTGAAGAAGAACAACTTGGACCTGAGTTGTCGTTTACGCTGACCGGTTCGTCGGGAACGACATTTTGCCCACGTAGGTGATCTATTTCTTCGCATACCTCCCGCAGGACAATGTAAAGAATCAACATGACAGAGAGGACATTGTGACTTATGACGGTGCACAATGGAGCTCCAGCAAAACCTAACCGAAGAGCAGGTATCGGACCGTCGACTAGAAAATGTCAATCAGCATCCACGACCATATGTCCCGAGATGCTGCCCACCGAGGAGATAATTCAAACACAAGTTTAGAGGTGCAGTGACCGAAAGGATCCGTGTGTGTACGCTTGAGAGACCTTGTCATATTACAAGGTTGATGCAACTGCAAATTCAAATTGAATTGCGATTTTATTTACCTTGCGATGTTAGATACCGCCTGTGAAATGTGTCAGCTCAGGTATCAAGGAGAATGTGCCCAAATACTTTGCTATTTCGCCTATTGCATGTCCAGGTAGGCCTGCAACCGCAATTTGCAAGAACTTGCTTGCTAGAACAATGACTTCTGGCGATTGGCCAAGTAGCCGCAATACGACAGGAGACTGAACAGTCCATAGGTGAGTAATCGGCTGGAGGAGCCGAAATGTGTAAATAAAGTCAGTACTACGTCCTTCACAAGGTCTCATTATCGTTAACGTACAAACAAAGCAATTCCAGTTACGACTGTGGCTTGCGCGCAGGCTATTTTGGATATACGACGGTTCGGAGAGCTTGCGAGAACTTTATCTAGTGAGCTGAGCACAAGATCAGAATGTCACGAGTACCGAAGTAGGGCGCAGTCGACTAACCTAATAAAGCCTTGAATGATACTATATCCTGTTACACTGGCCACAGCTGAACCAATAGCACTTGCAGCAAGATCACCTGTTGACAGATTTCCCAAGGATACAATAGGTGCAATCACAAGCGAATGCTCTTGCAGCAACGTGCTTCAACCCTGCTTAGTCCATTCAGCATATCGCCTAAAAATCATTGACTCACAATAACCATCCAATTCCATCCCTTCCAAAAACATATGACTCTACAAAGACTTTGAAGAGAGTCCCATGGTTCCCCGATTCCACATTGTCCAGCGCGTCAACATCAGGAAGGTACTGTAACAGTGGCGAGAGCAAGTGGCGAAAAAGCCCTTCCGCCTGTTCAGTTGCGAATGCTTTTGGGTCGCGAAGAGCGCCCAGTAATGGTGTTGTCTCAGTGGCTGGGGCACCGGTGCTAGCCCCGCCCACAAGTTGAGTGTTGACAAGGTATGGACCCAGGATGGGGAGCTTGGAAATAAAGGTGCCCAATCTAGTCAGCACTAGCGCTTGTGCCCTGTCTTTAATGTCCTCCACTCCACCTGTCACTGCGACGTCCATCACATCACCGGCAACTACCATGGGATTGCCTGCTTGCGACTCTATCGATTCGATAATTTCCGAGCTTGAGGGAGACGCCGCGTGTAACGCCGCTGGTCCGCCGATAGCAGCATCATGCAGACCATCAGATACAGCAGACGGTAAGAACCCTCCTATGGGTTCCTCTGTTCCGGTGTTGTCTGAAGGCGCTTGCGCGATTGGAGTGATTACATCTGCCGCAACTTGCTCAACGGTCATGCGCGAGGCCACGACAGAATCGCCAGTGCCACTTTTGCGAGCATCAGGAAAATTCAAAACGCTTTCCGCGATGCTCTTGCGGCCGTCTTGGTCGAAATTCATCCTGCGGCCGTCGAGCAAGAGGATATTCCCGGGGGTTGACAAAAGCAGGATTCACTGCCAGCATGCTGGTACAGTGCCTGTTAGCGAACCGACGTACCTTCCGATTTAAATAGGTCATCAGGTCCCGCGGTGCTACCTTGCGAAATAACCGGAATTCTCTCTCCTATATTACGGCTTGTACTGCTTTGCGGAGTCTTTTGAGGCCGCCCAAGAACCCGAATCGACCCCGTAAAGTAGTCAGCGCTGTCATCCAGATCATTTTTGATTGTGAAAATTCAGTCCGACAGAAAATGGACGTTCCGGACTTTCTTCTTCCCGTCAAGCTGGAATTCAATGAAATCAGTTTAACAAACTCGATGGCTCACGACTGACTCGTCGTTCGCTCGATAGCGACATCCATGAGGCGAAGTCTGGTTACAAGACGCAGACCCGTCCGTACGGCTGAATAAACTAGCTTCTTGAAGAATTTCATTGTGAATCGCCGAGCGACTGTTTGAACATGGCCCTCCAGGCCAGTCTTCTGAGATTCAGAAGAGGTCTCCGAATTTGCTCCTATAGGTTATAACGCCCTCCCCCCCCGCAATTCCGCGGCGGCGGAAGATGGTTGACATGAATCGCTCAGAGTCTTCCGGAATCCGACCCATCGAAGTTGCAATGTGCATACTAGCACAAGTCGCAGACTCTGGACGACGTTGCTCTGTAGTGACTCCAGCCTGTCATAGATAGCGAAGAAAGGTTAATAATTTTGGACAGCACATGGGGCCTCATTATGATGAGGCATGCTCATGGAGTCATAGGATCATGACAAGTCGTACTGTAACACAGCTTTCCACGCAGGTACCATTAGCGCAATTTTATCATTCCTCTTCGCTCAACTCACCCCCACCTCCTTACTCATTTTCATAATACTTATCTACGATATCCCACAAAGAATTAACCAACTCTCTCACCTCATCTTCCATCATTCCCATTGCCAAGAGCGTGCTGTTGCGTCGCTTCGCTGCCTTTTCCACGAAGTGTGCATAACCAGATAGATGATCTCCCATGCTAGGTGACATTGACAACGATGATGTCATCTTGAGTGCTTTAGGTCGCATATCCGGAAATATCGGAGGGAAAGAAGTGGGGACTGGATAGCTTGGCAAATGATGCCTTTGCAATGATCATCGGGGCTGTTCGAGCCGTGTCAAATGAAGAGGGAATATTTGCATACCACATCAAGAACGGTTCTTTCAATTCATGTGATCTGCTCCACACATCGTAGGCTGCCATTTCATCCCAGGAAAACCCACGAGACACCTCTCTTCTTGTGAAAGGTGTCCGACCCTGAAATGGATTGAAGGTACGAAATGCACCACATTCCTGATGGCTCACATTGGGGCGAAAGGAAAAGTATGCGGTATCCTGAGGATTTCTGGTAGATAAGCCCTGCGGATACACCATGCCGTCGAGTACGGCAAATGGAAGCGACTTCCTCAAGTTCAACTGGGTGACGGTTGTTTGGAGGTCGTCCAAGCTATTTCTCAACCTGTCCAAGGCACGAGTGACTAATAAGGCGCGAAAGCACATGTAAGTATTACCTCAGGGGGAGGGTTGCAGTCTCAATATAAGCTGATAAAATCGCTGAAGATTCATACAGCGAGTTTTTCTGTTGTTGTTTAGCACCGGAAATTGGCAGAATGATGGAGACGGACATCTATCCTGTGTTCAGAAAACCAGCAGCTATTTTCCCAGAAAGAAGGGAATAGAATCGGAATGGTCAGGTTGCAAAACTCGGCGAGGTGTTGTAATGAGAGGGTGTCATTGATAATCTTCATTATCTGTGCTGACTTTGGAACTTGAAATAGGCATAGAGCATGTGCACCAATTTTTGCAATTGCTCACGTTGTCGAAGTTGACGTTGGGGGGGATAATACTTGAAAGACAAGCAAATGTTATCACCGTCGTTTTCGGATATTCCTCACGGAAGGCAGACAACAATGAGCTCGAAAAACCGCCAAAAATCGATGTATCTTGGATCATATGTATACCCTGTGCATCATTCAGTGCATTTTCGCAGGCGATTCGACTCTCTTCACCTGAAAGTTGTTACATTCCTCTATCTGAAGGCGCAGGGATCCGTCCATCAGTTCTAAACTCTAGCCAATCCTTCAGTCAAGAAAAATCGAAATGTGACGGCATACATACATCATCATAACGAGTAAAGGTTTCAGAACTGACATTCCAGTCACCTTCGATGAGTTCTGGGACGTCCGGAACTGCCTGAATCGACCTGGGATCGAGGAAGACCCGGCTGAAATCTGACCAATATCTGATATTTGTACCGGTCTGCTCGATCTGCTGGCTATCACTCTCAAGGTCAAGATGAGAGTGGTATTCGCTCCGGGGTATCCGCTCTTGCTCCTGGAGAACTACTTCTCCTTGCCTATCATGGCGGGAGGAAAGAACAGTTGTGCCGTGAGACTCACGTTGCTTACCAAGTCGTCTGCCAGTTGCCGCCGATTGCCTCTTCTTGATGCGAATTCCTCGAGAGCGTGCCGAATTTCGCTTGGCAGGGTAATGGTAAGTATACGAGTGAACAAGCTCCAGCAGAAAGGCAGGCATACATTTTTGGTCGAATGCAAGGAGTCTCGGACACAGCGTGGGCTGATTCTGTGCATTGGCTGTAGGTAAATGCACCTCTAGGACAACTTCAAGTTGTACCGGACGTACGTGCTCATCACGCCCCTCTTTGAACGAGATGTTGTAGTCGGTTATAGGGATGTCCTTTTCATCATAGACAAAGTAACTCTCCTGTGTATTCCAGTAGTGGGCTCCGGTGTAGTTCGAGAGCGAACCGGCTTGGATGTAGATAATCTCTCTCATGGTGTTGGAGTAAGAAAACCTTGAAAAGGGTTGAAATTCCCACCAACGGACATAGTTGCAGCCTATCACATTTCGCCCAGGATGTCCGCTTGTCGCAATACAACATTACAAATTATCAGCACCATTGACTTATTGAGTGTCTCAACGCTTTGCACAGCCAAGCCTATCACTGGGAATGCGTTTTCTCTCTGACGCATGGCATCTAATAATTAAAAGCGCTTGATCAGTAATTTAAGTATTTGTCACAGGGGTCAACGAGGCAAACAATCACAGTAAGTAAAACACTACCCACCTCAGAGTCAGTCTGGATTTACATAAATACATAAACGCTCAACGGACTCTTACTTACCTCACATACTTCTCATTTCGCTTCAGGTTCCTGTGAAATAAGGACCGCCCCCCATCTCCTGTCTGCGGTGCCGATCTGCGACAAATAGATATATTTTGAAGCGCCCTAATAATTGAACATTGCAGACCGTCACAGCGCCAATGCACAGGAAGTCTGGAATGTCTCGCCGATTTCGCCTATCTGAGAACCAGGGTGTCATAATATCAATTTCCGTTCTTGATCAATTTGCCTAGCTGACCTGTCCGACGGGCTTCCTTGCACGAACAGGGGCATATCAGACGCCGTTGTATTGGTAGCGTCATGTAGCGCCACTGCCTTCGGAGCGCCATGCAAAATTGATATTGAAACAAGTTGGCCGCACCCCTGCCATTCCTGGGTTTTCCGTCACCGAGCACGATCAAGGCCAAGAATAATGGTGGTAAGCTGGGCGCTGGACTCGAACATCTAATCGTAGGGAACATGATGATTATCAAACAAATTCAACTATAACCAGATCACTTAAATAATTTGCCCGAATGAGTTCCAAGTTGGGATGGAGCAAGTTACGCTGTTATCAATCCCTCTGCCTGCCGCTAAAGAACGGGAAAGATTAATCTTACCGAAGGACTGGGTAAGGGGCTGAAAAGTTGCCAGGTATGGAGAAGATTCGTCTGTGTAAAGAAGATACCTACATATGAACCGGACCAACCTGAAATTCATCTCATCACACCCCTCATGTGGACAAGTACACCATTCCGACGGCGACCCTGGAATCTACCGCGGATGGATCAACGCAGCACTGCCAACGCCAGAACCGCCTGCGAAGACAAAATCCGACGCAAATTTATATAAATTTGCAAATAGAGAGAACCATACAAGAGAGCAGTGAGTCGAACGTCCACACAAATCCTGGCCGACACCTGGAAGGAGACATCAATGGCGAATGATCGGTACAATGAATGGTCTGTTGTCCAGTAGGCTCGAAAATACGTAAGTCTGATTCGCTCTTGCCCTGCAAGATGGGTTGTCAGAGGAACAAACAAAAAGATTATTAATTGTAACTGGCAGTTAAACAGCCCCGACCGACTACCAATGACTCATCAGGCATTTCAGGGAGGCTGCAGATTAGAGAAGGATACACCAAGGGAATATTGCTTGATGAGTGCATCAAGACAATGAATGAGAACACCTGCGTTGATAAGGACACCAGAAAAGGATACATTTCTGTCAGTTGCTTGAGAGCGGGATGATAATGAAGGGCGTAACGCCGAGGAAACTCAGCGAGTGCCGCGTAAGTAATTGTGAGCCAGTGCAGCACGTGGTATGACGACACCAAGTTTTTTGTTAATCGTAGACATTGATAACTGTCGCAAACAACTTAGTATGGTCCCATTCCCGGGACCTCAACTTTCCCTAGCCATCGAAACAACGAGGAACGTCCCTCTGAGCATCCAATGAGGCAGCATATGCAAGAAGGCACCCTTCCAGCATAGGAGATAGGCTTTTCTGATCAGTCTGGGTATGAATGGCCTGCCCGTGTGATTTGGAGGTCGCAAATGGTGATCGGCGGCAAGCGCGACTAACCGTCGACCCCCCAAACTCTAACATGTTGACCGCCAACTTGTGTCCATTTTATGACCACTTGTGGGCGAGTTAGCCGACTGACTCGTGTTTGATGATCAATGTGACGCGTGACATGACGGACGAGCGCCTTTGTGGCGGCGACTAACCCCTCGATCCTCGGGGAATGGAAGTTCACCTCGGCCCGCCGAGGTAATCCCTTCTCCATGCCTCAGTACCTGCAAGGAAACCTGGGCCGCAAATTTAACCATTCCCGATTTACCGTCATTCGGACATCGAAACTAACCGGCATGCATCCTGGAGGCACCTACACGGATTAGTGCGCCTGAGTGACGAATACACGGAGCCTGATCCGATCCGATCTCGGAGCACGTTGAAACGGTAGGGTATGGCAGGCGCTAGAATGATGTGTGCTTCATAATCGAGATCTCTTACTAATGAAACGTCTCCAGAGACTAAATCACGCACTTCAGGTGCTTCTCGTTGAGAACTTTGGGGGCAGTCACGGCATGGAGCCTGAATGTTGGCCGGGTCGCAGCAGCGCCTATCAGGGAGTCTGCCCACGAATATGGAAGGGCAAAGCCGAATTGGAGCGCCTCATTGTCCCATGCTTCCAGTTTGACGCCATTAGAATATTCTTATGGAATCTTCGCCGCACGGTCTCTATCCTATAAAGAGTGGATGTAAGACAGCCAGAGCTCAATATCTGCACAGAAACTTCACAATGGTATCCATCTCCACTTCCGACCTCAATAATTCCACTACTTTCCCTACGTTCTCTAATCTGCCTGAGGAGCGCAAAGTAAACGAGGAGTATTTCTCGAGAAAACCGCGAAAACACTGGTGCTTTCTGGGACGCATCATCAGCAGCAGTGTTCTGCCAGTGCGCCTCACACTGCAAGTGGAGGACAGGGAAGGACACAAAATCCTCGTTGCCTTCCACACTGACGACCGTGGCGCATCGTTTCGAGAACTCTGCACTCCAGGGAGTACCATTGCCATCCTTTATGCCACACAACACATCTTCGCATTTAGCCCACCGGGGATAAGAGTGGAGGAGACCTCGTGCGTCAAGGTATTCCCCTATGCCCTAGAAAGGATGCTTGGAACGAGCAAAACAATTTGTGAGAGGGAGAAAGGGGACGGACCTACAAAATGTGATGGTTGTCACAAATCGGATATCAGTGTGAAGAGATGCGCGCGGTGCAAGACTGCAAAGTACTGTTCCAAGGTGGGTTCATCTAAACTCGATATTTAGACATCAGGCTGACATTATTACTTTAGCAATGTCAGGAAAAGGGATGGTTGGCACACAAGGAGGAATGTGCTGAGTGCCGTGACGTGCAATGGTTTGTGATCAGGAATTGGGAGCTCAACGCTGATGCCCATAAGTTCCCTGTCGAACTGGTTTCCTGGCGCCCAATGGCGCTCCGTTAGTTACAACTGTACAGATTTGCAGAGCCCGCCATGTTGCCGAGGAATTAATGGTTTGGCTGTGGTGACTTACATATCAATGTACCCAGATTGATGTATGAGTAACTGCTGTTAGAGGTGGCTACATTGCACGGAAGATTTATGCAATCTACTATTGTTTTGGGCTATGATGAAACTATTGAAGATGGTCAACTATCAACAGGGTGTATTACGCAACAAGGTGCGTACGATATCACGCAGCTGAGCCTGGGCATCGTTAAACTGCTTCTCGAGGAATTTTGACTACAGAACAAGAGATATTTCAGATAGAATGTATAAGAATACTTACAACGATCACCTTTTTGTTTAAATTGTTAATATCATCAGATAGCTCTTTTTCTTGTCCCTTCAATTCATGCTCCATGACTTTCTGGGGCACCATCATGAACCTGTGCAACCGGTTATCTATCTGCCTGATGCCAAGCGATGAAGTACTGACATTTTCCCTACACCTTTATACAAATTAACGTCTCCTTCAATGCTCGTGATTTCACCGATGGTCAGCTGGATGATCCTGCGTTCACGCTCCTTGGTAGCGCATTGTTGCCTTGCCAAGTTCAGAGCACGTTGTGATTGGACAGCAGTTTGTTGAATTTGTACCAAGATCTTGGGCGGCGAATTACAGTAAATCTCAAGGCATAGAGAAGAAATGCACCTTTCTGAGTGTTTCGTCGGACAATGTAGACATGGTGAATGGTAGACGACAGACTCATAGGCGGACGCTCGGATTACTTAGACATGGTACTTCATTTGGCTATTACCCCGGAGTTCGAAATTTGTTCTTCTCCACACATACGCGTTTTGGTTTCGATCACGGCCTTCAATTCTTTGCCATGGCTTCATTCGAGGACTACGATGAGTTCGGTAATTATATTGGCGCGGATCTAGGTTCAGAGGATGAAGAGGAGGCGATGGACACCAGCTTTGGCCAGGCTCCAAGGCATGAAGCCGCGGCCGCGCTCGAAGGTTATGAAGAAGCAGAGCCAATGCAGACGGAGGAAGCGGGCGCGCTCATGGAAGTAGAGGGTGAGCACACTTTACTCGTAAGCGGCAATATCACGCATCAACTTGAAAACCAGAACCCGTGCATAATGCAGTCATTCTGCACGAAGACAAGCAATACTACCCTTCTGCTGAAGAAGTGTATGGACCGGGCGTCGAGACAATCGTTCAGGAAGAGGACGCCCAACCGCTTTCAGAACCAATTATTGCCCCCATAAAAGTTCGGAAGTGGACAGTGGAAGAAAAAGACATGCCCCAGACGCGTTTCGACAAGGGGTACGTCGCGCACCCTCGAGAACTCTACTAACCCTTATGAGATTGTCGTACTAGATTCCTATTGAACATGATGTCTTTTCCCGAGATGGTGCGAAATGTTGCGGTGGTTGGACACTTGCATCACGGAAAGACGGCACTCATGGACATGCTGGTTTTGGAAACACACAAACTGGTGTGGGACGCGGACAATCCGGTTTGTGAGTTCGTCTCCAGTAGCGGCTATAGCTTACACCTCTGGATTCCCAGTTAAAATATACCGACACACATGTATTGTCGCGTGAGCGAGGTATTTCAATCAAGTCGTCGCCAATGTCGTTGGTTTTCTCGACCACTGCTGGCAAATCCTATTTGGTGCATTTCATTGATACACCCGGACACGTGAATTTTGTCGACGAAGTCGCATCAGCAGTACGACTAGTCGATGGTATTTTGTTAGTCATTGATGTTGTTGAGGGGGTCCGTCTCCTACAATCTCAACTGTTGTTTATGGACTGAAGACTAATTCTAGATGATGGTTAACACTGAAGCCATTATACGTCACGCTCTCCAGGAGGGTATCAAAATTGCACTCGTGCTGAACAAAATTGATCGACTAATCCTTGAGTTGCGCATCAAGCCTGCTGACGCTTATTACAAAATCAAACACACTATTGAGGAAATCAATACGTTTATCAGGTCTGCTTTGTTTCAATCGTGGCGACTCTACTCTCACCAGTAGCGTTGATAGCGGCATCGATCCAGATCCTGAGTTACGGTTAAGTCCAGAAAACGGGAACGTCGCATTTGCAAGCACGGACATGGCTTGGTGTTTTACACTTCGGTCTTTTGCTCAAATGTACGCAGACACTTATGGCCCTCTCGACGTGTCTGCCTTTGCTGATCGCCTCTGGGGAGACATCTACTTCAATGATGAGACACGGAAATTCACGCGTAAAGCTTCGGACCCCGAGCAATCCCGGACATTTGTTCACTTCATTCTGGATCCTTTGTACAAACTCTACAGTCATGTCTTGAGCGAGGAGACAGATGACCTCAAAGAGACGCTTGCATCGCTCAACATTACATTGAAGCCCGTGATGTACAAAATGGATGTTCGCCCGTTGCTCAAGGTCATTCTTGACCAATTTTTCGGACGGGCAACAGGACTCGTGGATATGATCGTCGAGCATATCCCGTCTCCCGTTGTCGGAGCAAGTATGAAAGTCGAGCGGACATACACAGGACCACAAAGCACGGAATTGGCTGAATCTATGAAAATATGCGATGCAGACGGCCCATTAATGGTCCAGATAACCAAGCTCTATCATACAATCGATGCCCAGTCATTCCGAGCGTTTGGCCGCGTTATGAGCGGTACATTACGCAAGAATACGGAGGTCAAGGTATTGGGTGAGGGTTATTCGCCAGAGGATGAAGAAGACATGGTGAAAGCCAACATTGAAGAACTTTGGATTAGTGAATCAAGGTGCGGACTGCTTCGTTTTGTGCGACGTCCTCGTTCTGATTATTCATTTCCAGATACTTCATTCCGGCAGAGGAGGTACCCGCTGGCAACCTCGTTCTTATCGGTGGAGTTGATGCATCAATCTCCAAAACCGCGACGCTTGCCTCTACTGATATTGAAGAGGACCTCTATATTTTCCGACCTATCAAGCACATGACCGAATCTGTTCTCAAGATAGCTATCGAACCCATTGCACCATCGGAGCTTCCCAAGATGTTGTCAGGTCTACGAAGCATCAATAAATCATACCCTCTCGCCTCTACCAAAGTCGAGGAGAGTGGTGAGCATGTGCTCATTGGCACCGGCGAACTGTATTTGGACTGCGTCATGCACGACTTGAGGAAGCTATTCTCGGAAATTGAGATCAAGGTATCAGACCCTGTAACCAAGTTTGCGGAAACAGTGTTGGAAACGAGCGCGCTAAAGTGCTATGCTGATACGCCGAACAAAAAGTGGGTTATGAATATGAAAACCATAATACAAAGCGAACATGGACTAACGGATGATCAGGAACAAGATCACGATGATTGCAGAGCCGCTTGAAAGGGGAATAGCGGAGGACATTGAACGTGGTAGGGTGACGATGCGCATGACCCCAAAAGAGCGAGGCACGTTTTTCCAGGAGAAGTATCAGTGGGACATCTTGGCCTCGAGGTCGATATGGGCGTTCGGGCCAGATGACAGCGGACCGAACATCCTGCTGGATGATACTTTGCCATCACAGGTGATGAAATGTCCGCAGCTCATTTAAGCCATATCATTCATCGACCCTTGCTCTGCAGGTGGACAAGAAGTCGTTGGGATCGATCAAGGAATACATTAAACAAGGATTCCAGTGGGGTGCACGGGAAGGGCCGCTATGTGACGAGCGTAAGTCAGGGTAATGTCTTGGGATGGAGAGTGCGGCTGACAGATTGGCACTGCAGCAATGCGGAATGTCAAATTCCGAATATTGGACGCGAGTTTGGCGCCGGAACCAATTTTCCGTGGCGGAGGACAGATTGTGCCTACGTCACGACGCGTGTGCTACTCCTCATTCCTGATGGTATGACCTTGTCTTCGTCTCCAGCCTGTGCTGGCTCATCTTGGCACGACAGGCTACGCCACGCCTGATGGAGCCCATATATTATGTGGAAGTGCAGGCACCGGCAGACTGTATATCTGCCGTGTACACTGTACTTGCCAGGCGAAGAGGGCATGTCACGCAAGACACCCCCAAAGCGGGGTCGCCACTGTACACTGTAAAAGCGCTAATCCCTGTCATTGACGCGAACGGCTTTGAGACGGACTTGCGCACTGCGACGCAGGGACAGGCCTTTTGCTCGCAGGTGTTTGACCACTGGTCGATTGTCCCCGGTGAGTGTTGCGACGGGGTGCGGGGGCTGCGTGTTGAGGGTCTGTGTCAGGTGACCCGACGGATACGAGCATCAAGCTCAGACCGCTGGAGCCTGCTTCTGGGCAGGCACTTGCGAGGGATCTGGTGCTCAAGACGCGACGGCGCAAGGGGCTGGGTGACCAAATCGCGGTGTCGAAATACCTGGACGACGAGTTTGTGGTGCGTCGGGTTGCGGTGTTGTGTTGTGATGATAGGCTCATTTGTTACAGCTTGCCCTTTCGGCATCGGGACACGCTGACTTGCTCGGTTAAGGAGACAGGGGGTATGAGTGAGGAGGACGTGGCAGCGTGGGAGAGTATACGTGGCACCGCGCATCGTGCAGGATTTAGAGCGTGTCAGCGCGTGACTTTGTCTTTTTTTCTTCTCCAACACACTACTTGTCCCTTTCCTTGGTCCTTCGTATTACCGCGATGCGAAGCGTAGCGCTCTCTGTTGTCCTCGTCGCCGCCGCCGCCAGTGCGACCGCCGCCGACGAACACCCGGTCTTTAAGGTGTGTGCATCCAAATGACGCACTGCGATGTAGTCCAAGTCAAGTAAATTACATTCCCCCCCATCCAGGCTACCGAGGTCTCTGGCCCCTTTGTCGAGCAGTTTACTGACGACTGGGCGGATCGGTGGACGCCCTCCGAGGCCACCAAAAAGACCCCCGTCGGCGGTGAAACATTTTCTTACGTCGGCGAGTGGAAGGTCGAGGACCCTCAGACCCCCCTCCTCGTCGGCAAGAAGGGTCTCGTCGCAAAGTCCAAGGCGGCGCACCATGCCATCTCTGCCCCTTTTGCGAACCCCGTCGACTTCAAGGACAAGCCCCTTGTCGTCCAGTACGAGGTTCAGTATCAAAAGGGCGGCAACTGCGGTGGTGGTTACATCAAGCTGCTAGAGGACGGCTTCCAGACAAGTGGCAAGGAGTTTTCGGACACGACGCCCTGGGTCGTCATGTTTGGTCCTGACTTGACATGCCCGGGTAACAAGGTATGCTGTTCGAGCTTGGTCGCGACGACGTGAACTGACACGTCTTGGCGTAGCTTCACTTCATTTTCCGCCACAAGAGCCCCATCACTGGCGAGTACGAAGAGAAGCATCTTTCTGTCCCTCCCAAGCCGTCCTTTGGTAAAAGCACCAATATCTACACCCTCGTCATCAAGTGAGCCGGCTCTCGAGGCGTCGTTGATGGTGTTGCTGACCATGATCACAGCCCCGACAACACATACGAGGTTCAGTTCAATGGCAAAGCAGAAAAGTCGGGTAATCTCTTGGAGGACTTTACGCCTCCTGTCAACCCTCCGAAGGAAATTGACGACCCCGAGGACAAGAAGCCTTCCGACTGGGTCGACACGAGGAGGATCCCCGACCCTGACGCTGTCAAGGTGAAGCCGGCTCTATTTTTCTTGAACTGTTTATTAATGTCGACATGTAGCCTGATGACTGGGACGAGAGTGAACCGTATGAAATCCCGGATGAAGATGCTGTCAAGCCCCAAGGTTGGCTCGACAATGAGCCCGAATCTATTCCCGATCCTGGTGAGGCTCCAGTGATGCAAAGCGTGCGACACGGTTGACGTGTTTTCTCAGACGCCGGGAAGCCTGAAGAATGGGATGACGAGGAGGACGGTGACTGGATCCCTCCCACCGTTCGCAACCCTGCTTGTGATGAGGCACCTGGATGTGGTGAATGGAAACGGTGCGTGGTCTTGTCTGCACATATACCTCTTTCTCATGCAGGTGAGCAGTCCTAACAAGGCGAATCCCAAGTACAAGGGCAAGTGGTATGCGCCTATGATTGACAACCCGGAGTACAAGGGCGAATGGGCACCCCGCAAGATCGCCAACCCTGGCTACTTCGAGGACCTTGAGCCCGTTCAGCACCTTGAGAAAATTGTGTGTATCGTCGCAGTCCCTGTTTCATATATTGATCGTGTTTGGTTTTAGGGTGGTGTTGGAATTGAATTGTGGACCATGACTGAGGACATTCTGTTTGACAACATCTACGTTGGACACTCGGTCAAGGATGCGGAGAGGCTGCGCACGGAGACATGGACTCTGAAACACGAGCTGGAAGAGGCAGCTAAGGCGACATCAGATCTCGACGACGACGACATCCCTCCATTCAGCGAAGACCCTGCTGGATACGTGCGTGCCAAGGTTGGCATGTTCCTTGATGATGCGCGCGAAGACCCGCTTAGTGCGATCACGTCGCACCCTGAGACTGCTGCCGGATTGGCGGGCGTGATCATCACGTTGTTTGGGCTGTTGGGAACCTTGTTTGGTTTAGTAAGTGCTAGCCAGAAGCCGGTGCCAAAGGCCAGCTCGAAGAAGACGGACGCGCCAACACCAGACGACAGCAAGAAGGAGGAGAAGGCACCTGTTGCCCCTGCAGGAGGAGAGAAAAAGGACGAGAGCGCTGTGAAGAAGCGCAAGTAGGGAACATGGGTCGTGGCATTAAAAGTGGAGGGCACTGGTATACAAACTCGCCCGTCATTCATTGGCGTGACATTCGGCTGCAAGTTGATGCATGGAGGACGTGGAGCACCTTTTTCTTTTTCATTATTAATCTCTGATTCTATTAGTTGGCTTGATGGCTTGTTTCCGGTTTTTCGTCTGGCTGGTGTTATGTAGCCGGTGGACGGAAAAGAATGTACCGTTTGTTCTCCACGCCACTCTTGAGCTTGAATCTTGAAGATGCTGGTTCTGCCCACGCTGCACTCGTATCTTTCTCAGCTGTTATCGCCTCCATCTATACATACAGCGCTGTTGCTGACCCCCGAGGGCGCGCTGGTGTCGTATGCGTCTCGGATGACCACCGAGAGCTCGCCAGTACTCGGAACATTCACACAACGATCACACAGCAGCTCTAGCGGCTCACTCGTTTCGGTGGCCGGTGCGGCGTTGCACAGTCCGGGCGCAAATGCAACGCCGTCAAGCGGGTCGTCCGACGTCAACACGCCGCAGGGATCAAAGCCGGGGAGCATCGTAGCAAGCATCGAGACTCGGTCGGGGTCTGCATCGCCACACCAGCAACGGTCAAAGGACGAGATTCGGATGGCGGCAGGGCTCGGTGCGGAGGTGTGGGCCGAGACTCGGGAGGAAGGCAGCGAGGGCATGGTGGAGAGCGAGGTGCGTTCTTCCCTTCCTTTGACAGGACGGCGGAGGGTACGCTATGACTACCCCTACGATTACGAACAGCTCGGACGAATACTTGTGCTGGCTGTGGATAACGGGGAGACGTCCGAGGAGGGTGCAGAACCGCTGCTGCTCCTCGCAGTGAACGGGACGCTCGAGGCGGACTGGGAGACGATGCGCATCAAGGTTGTGTGGATTCTATGCTCTACATGTTCTTGCCGACATTGCTCACGCAACTGCGCAGGCACGGAAATTGGCAAGCTATCTCGCGCCGTCTGTGAACAAACACCGCAGAACGATGGGGGCAGGCGTTGTGAACGGGGCCCTTGGCAATGGCAAGAGCAGGACACCAAGCACGGCGACGTCACCGGGGCGGGGGGCCAACCGTTGACGGACGAACTTATTTTTCTTCTTTGGTTGCTACGCCCTTGAAAAATTACTTACTATAAAAATTGAATTGCAGCCCATATGTGCGCTTGTCATTCGGATTGACTCATACGTACCAATGGAATGTGAGATGCCAGGCCATCCTGAAGATCTGACACATAATCGGTCTTGCCGTCCTCGGCTCGTCCCACCCGACTCTCTCCCAGGTTGCCTTCCAAGCAGCTTCGGCCACTCTTCGTTCTCCTGTTCTCACGTACGACCAATGGTTTTTGTTCGCTCGAGCTCTGGTTCGCAGTGCAGGTGAAAGGAAGACGTCCACAAGCAGAGGTCGATCTTTCGAGCCTACCCCCCCTCATGTTGACTCGCCGTGCCCGGACAGGTGGAGTATATACCTCGAAAAAGCGTATCTCCAGACTGTCTCGCTTGCGGCCAAGGGTGCCCAAGCCGCCGCCGCCCTCGGTGGATGCAGGCTAGGTGAAATCTGAAAACAAGTCGCGCGTAGTACGTTCAAATGGGCGAAATATCGGCATTGTGTTCCAGGCGCATGTACTGTAG
>JBBPUL010000221.1:0-28961 GCA_038094675.1 Spongispora temasekensis
TCTCATGATGGTTGTGGTTGGAAACAAAGATGCGTGTGAACTATTTTAAACTCAGACATGATTCTAGTATGTGTATGTTTGTTTGTATGACCAAACATAACCAAATAACCCTCAATTTTAATGTACTTAGCAAAAGATGCAAAACTGTTGCAATGGTATTTTTGTTTTGAAAAGGATGTATCTTCATAGTGTGTGAGCCAAATCACATGACCCTGGGGACAATGTTGTAGCCAATGGTTTGTACTTTATTTGTTCCCACCAAAGCGAAGTAGAATTCCCACGAGTGATTGCGGGGCGCTTCACACCCCAGTTTGGGGTTAGGCATTGCAACAGTTTTGCACCTCACTGTAAAAGTCACCAACATTCTATGTGACATCTCAACATGATGGAATTCAATGCTGGATATGTTGGTATATGCACTGAACCATTGCCAAGCAATCGATGGTGTGATTCAGGATAATGTTCTAAGGCTGAGAAAATTTAAGCTGGATGACCAGGAATGAGATTTATTGAAGCAATTGCATGATGTCCTGAAGGTGCATTTTTAAACTTAGTGGTAAATAGCAAACAATAATTCTACCACAGATCCTCAAGGATGCAATGCTCTACTTTTCATATGGCATGCCAAATCTTGCAACTGTCATTCCTGCCATTGAATTTATTGATGAGAAGCTCATCACCTACTCACTCAACTGCAAGTACACTCCTACCATTTGCATTGCCATTGGTCTTGCAAAGCAAATGCTTAACCAGTACTACCAGCTTACAGACAGCTCTGACATGTACTGGATTGCCATAGGTGAGTCATGGTGCACTATAGAGCTAGGAGTAAATATACTAAAAAGTGTTCTTTAAGTTCTACATCCACAACACAAAATTAGCTACTTCAAGAGCACAAACTGGGAAGAGAACTGGATAAACACAGCCAAGAAGCTTGTTAGGGATACATTTGAGCATTCATACATTATGCTAGATAACAGCAACTTGGATGACCCTGATCAAAATGATACACTAAAGCCAAAAAATGTGAGCAACTTATTACTTTACTGGCATTAACTAATCTACTTATATTCAGAACAATATGTTTGATGCTATGGTTGCCCTGGCCCCACCAAAAACATCTGCCCTTGAGGATGAGCTTCACCAGTATCTATGTGTTGATGTAGAGCATGTCATTGACCCACTAGCATGGTAGAATAAGTGGTGTGCTGTGTACCTGGGTCTGTCTCACATAGAATTGGACAATCTAACAATTCCTGGTGAGTTGTGTGCTACTGTGCTAAGTAAGCTAAGTTACTTATTTTAGCTACATCAATTGATGTAGAGTGCCATTTACCCATGGCTGTCTTGTTGTCACACACACCCAGATATGGCTTTCAGCTCAGACAACTCATGTGGTCCTATGCTTAGGGGCTTGAAGCTGTCTCAATCTCATTAAGACAGAGGATGTAATGGTACTATCTGCGCTTCAAGATGTAGAGAGTAAAGATGAAGTAATGGAAGATGGATGGGATCATATTATAGTAGAATAATTATTATTATATTTCCATCAATATATAATAGTACTCATGGGTATGACCTATGGTGGGTCATACCCTGGGTCCACTTCTTTTTACTCATGGCATATACCCATACCCACAGCATGGGTATAGGTAAACTTATGGATATGGATATGATCACTGGTACCCTGGGGTACATATACCCATGCAGAAGCCTACTAACTTCTTATTTTAGTCACACTGCTCTTGCCATAGCTTGGTCTATGCACAGAAAGTCTTACATATAAATATGTAGCATATAGACACATCCTTATATGATAGCTTGAGTCTACTCAGGATTGCAATCTATTGCATCTTTGACCCTCTTGCTTCTCCTCATCACTCTCCCTCTGAATCACTTGGCCCTGTAGTGTCTTCACTCAGAGACACTCAGTTTTCACTCCTCATTATTGCTACATACTCATCTAGGCAGAGTAGTGATAAGTCACTTTACATCATGCTCAGAACTCCTATCATCACCCCTCACCCTTGTCCAGTAGCTTTAGATTGCACATCAAGTCTACAGCTGATGCTACCCATGCCTGTCATAACAAAAGGCATAAAAGGCTCAAGCTCTACAAAGCAGTTACTGTTGTAACCATATTCAAACTTGCCTCCTTTTTTCGATCTCAACGGTGTGGCACACCGGCTTACATAATATGACATCAATGGTCTAGACTGATCACATAATATGACATCATTGATGACGTCATGAGTCTGGACTCTCTTATCTCTTATCTATGATGTCAGTAGTCTAGACCGCCTCATGTTAGACACATGTAGCTTACTAAGACCTCATGTATTTAATGTAGTAGAACATATATAAGACAGGCCAAGAGTTGAGCTGAGCTCCAGCTTCGACCTCTTGTGTCTATTGTGACCTAAGTCACGGTCCTCTATCCTTGCCTCCTCTTTCTCTGTGGTTTGTAGAGACCGACGGTTGTGCCCTTGCTAGGTCACTTCATTAGGTCGAAGCTGCCATACGTTCATCTCAACGTTCATGCCGGATATATAAGCGCCCTACTCGTCATCTTTTACTCGCTGTCGGAAAGCCAATCCACAGGCGTAAAGTGGTCATCATTCTATTGGGAACGTGTTTGCTATGTGACAGCTAGGAGACAATGACTCCTATATAAAACCATTTGAGCTGCACATGTTGGGTGCTAGATCTGGTTCGCTTTGGTAGCGCTTTGACCTCATTCGAGAGGACACGGCTATCTGCCAGAAAATAACAATCAATCCCTTTCGCACATAGTGGGTCAGTGCAACTGTTTTGGGCAGTGCAATCTGACAGAATCACAGTCTCTTCCATAAGATCTGCAGTCTCGGCATACTAAAACATCAGCTGTAGCCAGGCAGAACCCAGTTCCCCCCTTTTGACTCTCCAGTCTTGCGCCAGCATACAAGACTCGTCCTCATGAGATAAAACCCCTGTGGAGCCCTCTTCATGGTAGCGGCAAGCAGGTTTTCTTTTTAGTACATGTGCACAATTGGTTACGAGTTTCTCACCATTCGTAAAGTAGCCCCCAAACCAGAGTGGGATTGGACTGGAAACACTAGTTTTCAGTTAGAAGCAGCCAACGTCCAACCCCACCTCCTTCAGCAGTTTTTTGATGCTCGCCGCACAACTCCCCCTTCCTCCAACCCATATGCCGCCACTGCCACCTTTGTAATTCATGAAAATGTCCAATGCCAATTTAACACAGAAGATCGACAACCTTGCCAATCAGCTGTCGAGCCTTCAACTCGACATTACAATAAAAGCCAAACAAACCATCGGAGATCCTGGCCTCTGGGACGGGAATAAGGTGACCTTCCGACTATGGTGGGCAAAGATGAAGTTGTATCTGAAAGTGAAGAACCTCGACAGGCGCAAAGAGACATACGCAGTAGTGACCCATTTGATAGGCAATGCCACCCCATTCACTATCAAAACACTCGAAGAAATTGGGGATAAGGATACCGATGACTGGCCTGCCATAGCCGATGTCAAGCAGGAACTCACGGCATACTTTGTAATAGGCATGCTTCACCATGAGGCCTATAAGAAGTTACTAAATTTAAAACAAACTGGCAGCTTTACAATTTTTATGAGGGATTTCTCGGTGCTCTTCTCAGACACCAAATGCAGTGATGAAGAAGTAGTGCACCTGTTGAAATGAGCAGTGCAGTACAAGATCCACATTGAACATGAGCTACATGGTGCAATGCTCGATGACAATGATTTCAAAGGATTGATTGAGGCATATACTACCATCAATCAAAAATTCGAAAGGATCTCATTAGCTAGGCCAAGCATCAGCCTGGCTGCCCCTCATCCCACGAGTGCACGGCCATTTGGCACTCGCCCTCTCCTGCATCCCCCTGTACCAGGACAAAGATTCACCTCCACTGGGATTTAACCCAGACAAGGTGTACCAATGGAGATAGATCGGCAAATTCTGCGCACTCCTACCACCCCCGACAACCAAACATGTTTTGGTTGTCAACAAAAAGGCCACATTTGTGTAATATGTCCCACAAACCCTTCACACCACCCCAGAAATCGTGCATTGTATAAGGCATGAGAGGCTATCTCCTCTCCCCCTCAACAAGCCTCAGGGTACCCCACTGCATCCTGGTCCCCACAACAGCAGCAATCCTTAGCTCCGCCTCCACTCCCACAAGTGCCGCAACCAGCAGCAACAGCTCACCATCAAGCTTGGATGATGGAAGAAGCCGAAGTATACTGGCAAGATAGGCTCGCAGCCGAAGCACGTGCCAAGGCGGGTTTTTGAGGCCGACTTCAGATATGAGGGTGTCTGAGGTCTCAGATCATGTTTCGTTTGATAATTGTATATATAAAAATTCTTTAAATACAAAAAATAGTGTTTCAGACTATGTACCTGTTGCCAATTTGTTCAATACTTATTACGAGGAACCAAAATGGGAAGAAGTAGTCCCTGTAATTAATTTCATTGATATATCTTCTTCTTTTGATTACGAAGTATTTGATATAAGAGAACTTGCCAAAATGGCTCAGAACAAAAACTATGAGCCTGTCTCGTTCTCTTCATCAGAATTGTCATCTTGATATGGTAGCCTATCAGACGAATATTCCACTGCAAAGCCTCAGTTGAGCTCAGCCCCGGAAGAAAAACATTGGGTGCTTAATTTCGCACAAATACAAAAAAATAACTTAAATTATGAAACCCCTTAGCACATAAGGATGATGCCATATAAGACACAGCACTTATGCAAAAACGCTCTAGAAGTGGAGCTTAAACTATGAAGGAACGACCAATCATCAGTCTAGGTATCCGCTCTAGTCGACAGCAGTGCTACACATTGTTTTGTTGACCAAGGATTTGTGATGGCCAACGCTATTGCATGTAAAGAATTGGCCCATCCCATTGAAGTAAGGAACACTGACGGATCTGCCAACATAGGAAAAGGCATCACACATGTCTGCGAAATCCAAGCGGAAATAAAAGATGGAAATCAAATAGTTTACAGTTTTCCTTTAACTCTATATGTATCCAATTTAGCTATGAACACGGTCTTCTTAGGATACGAATTCTTAAAACAGTATAATCCATCCATAGATTGGACCAATCATAAAATGACTTTCAACCGTTATGACACTGCGTGTGTAAATGAAGTATCATTGAAAGAACAAAAAACTATCAAAACAGAAGTTCCTGAGGAATTTCATGATTTTTTAGATGTATTCTCAGAACAGGAGTCTACACGTATGCCACTATGCAAAACATGGGACCATGTGATTGATTTGCATCCCAATTTCATATCTAAAAAGGGACGTGTAATCTCAATGTCTCAAATGGACCTCATAGAAATATGAAAGTTCCTAGATAGTAAATTGGAAAAAGGTTATATTCGCCCCTCGAAATCACCCCAGATGGCACTGGTTTTCTTCATACCAAAAAAGGACAGAAAAAAGATATTGGTAATGGACTATCGCTACCTCAATAAGGGTACTATCACAAACGTGTATCCATTGCCAAGAATTGATCAACTGGTTGATAGGCTTTGTGGTGCCAACATGTTCACCATGCCAGATCTTCAATGGGGTTACACCAATGTCCATATGAAAGAAGATGACAAATGGAAAGGTGCCTTTATCACTCCCTTTGGTGCATTCGAACCCCTTGTTATGTATTTTGGGTACAAAAATGCCCCGGCTACATTCCAGGCCATGATGAATGATTTATTCCACGATCATTATAATGACACTGGCACTTATCTAGACAATCTAATTGTCTTCACGACTGGCCTTTCTCGTGCTGAGCATGCCCAATGCATTCGGGAAGTCTTGCAAGTTTTGCGGAACAATAGTTTTGTGAGACAATGACTTATATTGCAAGCCCTCAAAATGCTTCTTTTTTAAATCTTCGGTCAACTATCTGGGTATAGTCATATCTAAAGATGGGGTAGATATGCAAAGTAATAAAACAAAAGTAATTGCGGAATGGCCCCAACCACAATCTGTAAAACAAGTGCAATCGTTCCTAGGTCTTTGTAATTATTATCACCGATTTATAGAAAACTTCGCGCATACAGCAAAGCCTTTGACAGAACTAACAAAGAAAGATGTACAATGGTCCTGGGGACCAGCACGAGAAAACACATATTTAACACTAAAAGAAAAGTTCACCAAAGCCCCACTACTCGCATACCCCGATAGTACAAAAGAGTTACAGGTAGAAACCGATGCCTTGGACATTGCCATGGGAGCAGTACTTTCAGTGCACTGTGAAGACAGGCTCTGGAGACCCTGCGCCTTTATCTCACATTCTTTCAATGCCGCTGAGTGGAATTACCCCATATATGACAAAGAAATGGCTGCTATCATTCGCGCACTAAAAGAATGGTGTCATTATCTTATCGGGAGTCCATGATTTGAAATCTGGACTGACCACAAAAACCTGGAATATTGGAAAAAACCACAAACTCTATTGCCATGCCAAGCTCGATGGCATGCCACGTTACAAGAATTTAATTATGATTATGTTCTGATATATAAGCCTGGCTCCACTAATGCGAGAGCGGATGCACTTTCTAGGAGACCAGATCACAGTGATGCAGTGCAGAACCTCAATGAGAACATCAAAAAATACCATCATCCATGACCTGTTGGTTCGATGAACGACAGTCAGTATTTATCAATGATTCCAACTGTGTTTTTGTACCTCCAGGTCTGAGAATAGAACTACTTACACTCTGCCATGATTCTCTTATTACTGGTCATGCTGGTCAACAACGCACATTATCCACTATCTCTCAGCATTTTTTCTGGCCTGAGATGAAAAAAGAAATCAACGACTACATAGATCACTGTCAAATCTGTGCGCAATCCAAAAACTTATCTCAACCCCCAGCAGGGAAACTCATACTGCTACCTATTCCAAAACATCCCTGGGAGGATATTTCTGTCAATTTCATATTAGGATTTCCCACCATTAATGGCCTAGATGCCATCTGCATTGTAGTAGATTGATTTTCAAAAGAAGTCATTTTTGTGCCCTGTACCAAAACTATCAACTCAAAAGAGTTGGCTATATTATTCAGAGATCATGTCTGGTGTAAACATGGACTACCAAAAACAGTAGTTTCAGACCGAGGACCACAATTCTCGTCTGCCTTCACAACTGAGTTGTGTAAATTATTAAAAATCGAACAAAAACTATCTACAGCTTATCATCCGCAAACAGACAGACAAACGTAATGGGTAAACTGAGACCTTGCGCAGTACCTCCGTTGCTATGTTTCCAAGAACCAGGAGTCTTGGCCGGAATACATAAAGATGGCAGAATTCGTGCACAATAATACTGTCACTCGTGCTACTGGTAGCATCCCTTTTGCTGTAACTTGAAATTATATGCCACGCATGGGATTCGAGCCGAAGCAAGATTTCTCTATCGCCGGACGATTTTAATCGGAATTAGGAAAAGCACACACTGAAGTGGAATCTGCCCTTCGAGCCAATGCAGAAAAAATGAAAGTGCAGGCCGAGAAGAAGAGATCTGCTGCACTGGAATATTTAATAGGAGACTCTGTCTGGCTATCTACAGAGCATTTGCAATTGCCGTATGCTTCTGCGAAGCTCACTCAAAAATGGATTGGCCCATTTGAGGTTTTGAAAACTTCACTAAACACAGTCACTCTAAAGCTGCTGGCCAGGATAAAAATACATCCAATATCTCATGAGTAAAGCCATTTAAAGATCAACTGCCAGGTCAACCAGTTAGTAAACCTGATGTAGTACATATTTCTGAAGATGGATCAGAAGAGTTTGAAGTGGAAACTATTCTCGACTCACACTCCATTTGATGTGGACTTTCTTACCTCGTTAAATGGAAAGGTTATGATGTCAGCGATGTGACATGGCAGTCAGCAGCCGACCTCTCCAATGCTCCTCTGGCTATTAAGGAGTTTCATAGAAAAAACCCAGCTGCACCTAGAAAAGTACAAGGAGTCACTCTCCATGAGTTTTCGTCATTATTTTATAACACAGGTTGATCTGGAATCTCAACCTAAAGACAGGGTAGTGTTGTAACCATATTCAAACTCGCCTCCTTTTTTTGATCTCAATGGTGTGGCACACCAGCTTACATAATATGACATCACTGGTCTAGACCAATCGTAGTCTAGACCGCCTTATGTTAGACACATGTAGCTTACTAAGACCTCATGTATTTAATGTAGTAGAATATATATAAGACAGGCCAAGAGTTGAGCTGAGCTCCAGCTTCGACCTCTTGTGTCTATTGTGACCTAAGTCGTGGTCCTCCATCCTTGCCTCCTCTTTCTCTGTGGTTAGTAGAGACTGACAGTCGTGCCCTTGCTAGGTCACTTCAGTTACCATTATTGTAATCTGCCACCATTTCTACCCCACATCACATCTTCTCCAGGCATAAGTGCCAGACTCCCATGTCACTTCCATTGAACCCTCTGCTGGTGTCATCATCATTATAACCACCTATCTCTAAAACAACTCAAGAATCTCTACCCCCCTTGTCTCCATCCTCATCTTCTACTGACCTCAACATTTCTGATGCCCTCAAAGCTAAAGCATCTGAAAACCTTGCCCTCTCACTCTCACTCCAACTAGACTTATCACTAGTTGTTGAAGAATCCCAGTTACCCTTGTCAATGTCCATTGCCATTATCCTTCTCCTTATTCTTTCCTCTCTAAACCTCCCATTTTCACCACCACATGCCCTCAAACCACCTGTCATACTCTTGTCTTTGAAACCTAAAGAGCTCCATCCTAACCAACCCAAAGTCTACTCTAGGAAACAGATAGAGGCTAACTTATGGCTCAACTTGGTATATAGGTATCTTATGATTAACAAGAACATCTACAATGACAATAAGAAGAAGATTGGCTTTGCCCTTTCTTTCATGACTGAAGAAACTGCCTAATCTTGGGCTGATACCTTCATCACAATAGCCTTTGACAAATATGGCATGTCCTTCAGGACTTGGGCTGACTTCCTTGCAAAGTTCAAGAGAAATTTGTTAGCCTCAACATTGCCACCAATACTTTAACCTGTTTGGTAGCCTATCATGTCAATAAACAATGAGACAGGTTGTTTCAACCATCCACATCACTGAGTTCAAAGCCCACATTACTCTTACTAGAGTAAAGGAAGAATTGGCCCTCTGCCAATACTTCTCCAGTTATATTCCCCCATCTCTCTGCCATTCACTATCAATGAGTGGTATACCAACTCTACCCAACTTGATAACAGCACAAACATGCCAACCTTGTATGTAGCTAGATAATACAGGAGGTGAGCCTGTACCTATCATCATGCCTCTTAGACTTACTCCATCCTTGTGAGAGACTCTAATGCCATGGATGTGGATGCTGTTTGCATTCTTAGACTCACTGATAAAAAAATGGCAACATTGCATCAAACAAAGACTTTGCCTCTATTGCTCCAAATTCATATACTTCTCTTATAACTACCTCACCTTCAAGAACCTTCCTTCTCACCTCCAAAAGAAAAAGAAAGTTGCCAAGGCCAAGAAAGAGATACCTGGCCTAATGGATAAAGAAGGCAATAAAGAACAACACATGGAGGCATTTTTAAAAGGAAGAACTGACTCAATACAAGTACCTCTCCAAACTTATGTTTCTTGTGTGCCTGTACTAGTATCCACATCAAATAGAGCCATGTGTATTTCTGTTTAGCTTGTGATACCCTTGCACACTCTTAAAGTTGTTGACTTGCCAGCTCTTATTGACTCAGAAGTAGAGATCTCTTATCTAGACTAGGCCTTTGCCCAAAACATCGACTTTTCCATATCTGCCTTGAACAGCTCATTCATGTTTGCAACATCAACCAATCTGCTAACTTCAATGGTGACATCTTGTTCTCTACCAAGCTCTTTATCTCCATAGAAGAAGGTCTGACTCACAAGATCCTCTTCTACCTCATAAACTGTGGAAAAGACAACATCATCCTTAGTCTTTCCTGGCTGCACCTTGCTAACCCAACCATCAATTGGAAAAGACAGACCTTTACTGTTCCTGAAAGTCTTGACCAATCAGTTGACTTATGTATATCATGCTTATGTTATCAATCTTGAATAAAAATGAAAAAGCCATCCATTATGTAAACACCACACCTGAGAATGACTGACATCTCCATTCCTACCTTGATATTCAGTCAGAAAAACAGTGGCATCACCCAACACTTAGCCACTACTCTACATATCAACCATATTACTTAAGGGTGACCATATGTATATCCTGCCCTCTGCCACCATTGCCTGCTATTCAGAAGCCACTAAACTGGCTAAGAAAGCAGGATTCCAGACTCAAGACATTACTCTTCTATCTGAGTACTCAGACTTTACCAAGGTCTTTGAAGAAAAGAAGTGTAAGTCCCTTCCTCCATCCAGATCTTATGATCATGAGATCAATCTGGATGACTCCTTCATCCCTAAAATCAGAAAGGTCTACCCTCTATCCCCTAAGGAACAAAAGGCCACAGAAACCTTCCTCAAGGAAAACCTATGCTCAGGCAAGATTCATTTGTCTAAATCCTTCCAAGCCTTCTCTTTCTTCTTTGTAAAGAAAAAGGATGGGAAAATCTGACTCTGCCAGAACTACCAATATTTCAATGAATACACCATCCATGATGCCTACCCCCTTCTCCTTGTCTCTAACCTTATTAACAAGCTTAAAGGTGCAAAGGTTTTTACCAAGTTCAATATTTGCTGGGAATACAACAATGTTCACATAAAAGACAGTCACCAGTGGAAGGGAGCCTTCATCACCCACCCAAAAAGGCCTTTTCAAACCTATGGTCATATTCTCTTGGGCATAAATAACTTCTCTTTGACCTTCTAGCACTTTATGAAATTTCATGATATAATCACAGTAGAGTAACTCATCATCTATATGAATGAATTACCTTCTATAATCTTTTCCCCAGACAATGAATCCCATATATAAAACATGCCCATTATGTCCTTTAGTGCATAATAGAGCTATGTAGTTCTCTATCTCCACCTCAGTAAAATATAAGTTTTCTGCATCCATAATCAAGTATCTCAGAATGATCCTCAAACTGGGCCAGCTCACCGTGGACCTGGTAAAACTTGATGGCATCACTTCTTGGCCAGTACCTAAGAAAGTTAAGGATGTTTGATTATTCCTCAAATTTGCAAACTTCTACTACAGATTCATCTCCTCATATTCTAATGTTTTCTGATTATTCATTGACCTTACAATGAAATCTGCAGCTTGGATCTAGATCCCAAGTGCTAGACTGTGTTTAAAAAGCTCAAATAGTTCTTCCTCTTATGTCCCATCCTCCTTCTCCCTGATCTTTCTTGCCTTTTTGCCATTGCCACTAATGTATATATTATGATGCCATTATTGTGATCCTTCTTCAAATAGATTCCAATGGAGACTGGCACCTCTGCTCTTACCTCTTCTAGTCATTCTCCCTTGCTGAGTAAAATGATAACATCTTTAACCAAGAATTCCTCACCATCATCCAAGCCCTCAAGGCATGGCACCACTACCTCCAAGGTTCCCAATTTCTAGGCCAAGTCTTTACTGACCACATATTTCCACCAACTCCAGAATCTCAGCTACTGATAAGCACATTGACTTTTTGACTTTACTAACTTTAATTTAAAGTTAACCTATATTCCAGGCTTCCTTCTCTCTGGCTCCTCAGATAACTAGGCTATCACTCTCCTCTCAGAAAACATCTTCATTTATGTTATTGATGCTATCCTTAGTCAATCCATTCAAGACCACTCTATCTCTGACTTTCTCATTCTTAACATCTGCTATTTCCTTAAAGAAATTGAAATCTTTATTCCTCCTAATTTTCATAATCATCTTTTTATCATGGTCAAGTCTGCATATCCAAACCCAACCACATCTCCATTGGAAAAAACCACAAACACTATCGCCATGCCAAGCTCGATGGTATGCCACACTGCAAGAATTTAACTATGTTTTGATCTATAAACCTGGATCTACTAATGCTAGAGCTGACACTTTATCAAGAAGACCAGACCATGGTGATGCAGTGCAGAACCTAAATGAAAATATCATGGTTTTACCACCACAGGTTGTTATCAATGACATACATCTAGAATCACCTTTCCTGGAGAAATTATGGAAAATGTCAAAAAATCTAAAAATATCATCATTTGTAACATGCTGGTTCAATGAGCAACAATCTGTATTTATCAATGACTCCAACCATGTTTTTATACCTCCAGGGTTGAGAATTGAATTGTTAACATTATGCCATGACTCTCCTATAGTGGGACATATAGAACAGCAGCACACCTTGTCCACTATCTCTCAGCATGTCTTTTGGCCTGAGATGAAAAAAAAAAATTAATGACTATGTTGATCATTGCTAAATCTGTGCACAATCTAAAACACTTTCATGACCCCCAGTGAGCAAATTAGTGCCATTATCCATTCCAAAACATCCCTGGGAGGATGTATTGGTAGATTTCATTTCAGGATTTCCCATGGTTAATGGTGTGGATGCCATATGTGTAGTAGCAGATAGGTTTTCTAAAGAAGTCATCTTTATGCCATGTTCAAAAACCATCAACTCAAAAGAACTGGCAACATTATTTAGAGACCATGTCTGGTGCAAGCATGGGTTGTCAACAACAGTGGTGTTGGATCGGGGACCACAGTTCTCTTCAGTATTCACAATGGAGTTGTATAAATTGCTAAAGATCAAGCAAAAACTCTCCACTGCTTATCATCCACAGACAGACAGACAAACTAAATGCGTAAATTGGGATTTAGCACAGTATCTGCGATGCTACATATCAAAGAATCAGGATTCTTGGCCAGAATATGTTAAAATGGCAGAATTTGTGTACAACAACATGGTTACATACACAACTGGTAGCATCCCTTTTGCAGTTATGCAAAATTACATGCTGCACATGAGATTTGAAGTGAAACATGATTCTTCTATTGTGGGACAATTTCATGTGGAGCTAGAAAAAGCATATGCCGAGGTGGAAAATGCACTTTGTGCTAATGCAGAAAAAATGAAAGTACAGGCTGAAAAAAAGCAATCAGTTACACCAGAAAATGCTGTCGGAGACTCTGTCTGGTTATTAACAGAGCATTTACAACTACCTTATGCTTCTATGAAGCTAATGCAGAAATGGATTGGTTAGATTTTGAAAGTCTCATCCAATACAGTTATACTAAAGCTGCCAGTCAGGATAAAGATACATCCCACTATCAACATATCATGAGTCAAACCATTCAAAGATCAGTTGCCTGGACAGCCAATCAGCAAGCCTAATGCAGTGCATATCTTAGAGAATGGGTCCAAAGAATTTGAAGTGGAAAGCATTTTTGATTCACATTCTACTTGACATGGACTATCATATTTGGTCAAATGGAAAGGATATAACATCAGTGATGCCACTTGGCAATCAGCTACAGACCTGACTAATGCTTCATTGGCCATCAAGGAGTTTCACTGAAAAAATCCAGCTATGCCTAGAAAAGTACAGGAAGTCACTCTCCAATAATTTTCTTCTCTCTTTTATGATTCAGGTTGATCTAGAATCTCAACCTAAAGATGGGATAGTGTTGTAACCATATTCAAACTCTCCTCTTTTTTGCAATATCAATGGTGTGGCACACAGCATTATGTAATATGATGTCACTGGTCTAGACTGATCACATGACATGACATCATCAATAACATCTTGGGTCTGGACCCCTTATCTCTTATCTATGCTGTCAGTAGCCTAGACCACCTCATGTTGGACACATATAGATTAGTCAAACCTCATGTATTTAATATTGTAGCACATATATAAAATAGGCCAAGAGTTGAGCTGAGCCCCAGCTTCGACCTCTTGTGTCTTTGACCTAAGTCATGGTCCTTCACTCTCAGTTCTTCTTCTTTTTGTGGTTAGTAGATGGCTTTAACTCTTGTTTGTCTTCTTCATTCTCATCACCCAAGAACTATTAGCTTAAGCTAAATGTTCAAACATCAGATTGAATAACCTCACCATTGCCTCCTCAGTCTCACTACTTGCCAGATCCTCACCCTCAATGCCTCATGCAAGGTTCAATACCCTTGATGTCAACTCAACAATTTCATCATCAGTTTCAAGTATTTCAACTTCTTCGCCAATCTCCGAGGCTGCTGAAGTGTAGAAATGATGGGTTGCAATGGAACATTGGTGAGAACATATGTAAACAGAAGATATGGGAGAGCTAACTTGAGAACACTGAGTCAAGGCAACAGAGCTCTTAAGCGATGGATATGATGATGTTTTCTCAATGGTGAGTCATGCACATCTGATTGTCCTTCATTGTCTGATGCATGCAATGGTTCAGCATCAGTTGACATAGCTAACTCGCAGCATCTTCACTTCCTTATGCCCCCCTTTGACTGTAGCTTTGGCATTCTTGGCAGCCATGACCTCACTACTGTCCATCTCGACCATGGTGAATGAGAAGATGATGATAAGACTGAAGTGACCTAACAAAGGACATGACCATTGGCCTCTACTAACCACAAGAAAAGAGAAGATAAAGATGGAGGACTGCAACTTAGGTCACAAAGACACAAGAGGTCGAAGCTGGGGCTCAGCTCGACTCTTGGCCTGTCTTATATATGTCTACTACTATTAAATACATAAGGCATTAGTAAGCTACATGTGTCTACCATGAGGCAGTCCAGACTAATGATGTCATAGATAAGAGATAAGGGAGTCCAGACTTCTGACGTCATTGATGATGTTATATTGCATGATCAGTCTAGACCACTGACGTCATATTATGTAATGTGGTGTGCCACACCATTAAGATCAGAAAAAGACAGCGAGTTTGAATAAGGTTACAACACTACCCCGTCTTTATGTTGAGATTCCAGATCAACCAGCATTATAGAATAAAGATGAAAATTCTTGGAGAGTTATTCCTTGTACTTTTCTAGGCGCAGCCAGATTTTTTCGATGAAACTCTTTAATGGCCAGAGGAGCATTTCCTAGGTCAGCAGCTGGCTGCCAAGTAGCATCACTGATGTCATAACCTTTCCATTTGACAAGATATGAAAGTCCATGTCAAGTGGATCATGAGTCTAAAATTGATTCCACTTCAAATTCCTCGGATCCATCCTCGGAGATATGTACCACGTCAGGCTTGCTGACCGGTTGACCAGGCAATTGATCCTTAAATGGTTTGACATGAGAGATATTGACTGTGGGATGTATTTTTATTCTGGCTGGCAGTTTTAATGTGACCGTGTTAGGAGAAGTTTTCAAAACTTCAAATAGACCGATCCATTTTTGAGTAAGCTTCGCAGAAGCATATGGTAACTGTAAATGTTCTGTGGATAACCAGACAGAGTCACCAGTTTGATATTCCGGTGCAGCCGATCTCTTCTTTTCAGCCTGCACTTTCATTTTTTCGGCATTAGTGCGAAGAGCATTCTCTACTTCAGTGTGTGCTTTTCCTAGTTCAGTTTGAAATCATCCCGCAATGGATGTGTCATGTTTTACTTCAAAACCCATGCATGGCATGTAATTCCGAGTAACTGTGAAAGGAATGCTACCAGTAGCATGCATTACAGTGTTATTATGTGCAAATTCTGCCAGTTTAACATATTCCAGCCAAGATTCCTGGTTCTTGGATACATAACAGCGAAGGTATTGTGCTAGATCATGGTTTACTTGTTCTGTCTGTCCGTCTGTTTGTGGATGATATGCGGTAGAGAGTTTCTGTTCAATCTTAAGCAATTTACACAACTCTGTTGTGAAAGCTGAAGAGAACTGCAGTCCTCGAACTGATACCACTGTTTTAGGCAATCCGTGCTTACACCATACATGATCTCGAAACAAGATGGCCAGGTCTTTAGAATTAATGGATTTTGAACATGGTGTAAACACCACTTCTTTAGAGAACTGGTCTACAACTATACAGATGGCGTCCAGGCCCTTGACTGTGGGAAACCCTGATATAAAATTGACTAAAATATCCTTCCAGGGATGTTTAGGAATTGGTAGTGGTGCCAGTTTGCCTGCCGGAGGTCATGACAATAATTTTGATTGTGCACAGATTTGACAATGATCAACATAGTCATTTATTTCTTTCTTCATCTCAGGCCAAAAAAAGTGCTGAGAGATTGTAGATAAAGTGCACTGTTGTCCGGCATGACCCGCAATTGGGGAGTCATAACATAAAGTGAGAAGTTCTATCCTCAATCCTGGAGGTACAAAGACACAATTGGAGTCGTTTATAAAAACAGATTGTTGCTCGTCGAACCAGCAAGTCACCAATGACAGTATTTTTAGATTTTTAGACATTTTTTGTAGCTTCTCTAGGAAGGGTGATTCTAGATGTACATCGTTGATGATTACTTGTGGTGGTAGTACTGTAATGTTTTCATTTAGGTTCTGCACAGCATCACCATGATCAGGGCATCTTGATAAAGCATCTGCTCTAGCATTGGTTGATCCAGGTTTATAGATTAAAATGTAGTTGAATTCCTGCAATGTGGCATGCCATCGAGCTTGTTGTGGTAATAGAGTTTGTGGTTTTTTCCAATATTCAAGATTTTTGTGGTCTGTCCAGATTTCAAATCATGGATTCCCAATAAGGTAATGATGCCATTCTTTGAGTGCGCGAATAATAGTGGCCATCTCTTTATCATAAATGGGGTAGTTCCTTTCTGCTGCATCAAAGGAATGAGAAATAAATGCACATGGCCTCCAGAGGCCATCTTCACAGTGAACCAAGAGCACTGCTCCCATGGCAATGTCTGAAGCATCGGTTTCTACTCTTAACTCTTTGATACTGTCTGGGTATGTGAGTAGAGGTGCTTTTGTGAATTTTGTTTTTAATGATAAATAAGCCTCTTCTTGTGCTGGTCCCCAGGACCATGGTACGTCTTTTTTAGTCAACTCTGTCAAGGGTTTCACTGTGTGCACAAAGTTTTCGATAAAACGTTGATAATAGTTACAAAGTCCCAAGAATGACTGAACTTGTTTGACTGATTGCAGTTGGGGCCATTTCGCAATTGCTTTTGTTTTGTTATGTTGCATATCTACCCCATCTTTAGATACGACCATACCCAGATAGTCAACAGAAGATTTAAAAAAGAAGCATTTAGAAGGTTTGCAATAAAGGTCATTATCCCATAAAACCTGCAATACCTCGTGGACACGTTGAGCATGCTCAGCACGAGACAAGCCAGTAGTGAATACGATGAGATCATCAAGATAAGCACCTGTGTCATCATAACAATCATGGAATAAATCGTCCATCATCACCTGGAAAGTGGCAGGCACATTTTTGTAACCAAAATACATGACCAGGGGTTCAAAGGACCCAAAAGAAGTGATGAAGGCACCCTTCCATTCATCACCCTCTTTCATGCGGACATTGGTATAACCCCAACGAAGGTCAAGCATAGTAAACATGTCAGCACCACGAAGCCAATCAACCAATTGATCAATACGAGGTAATGGGTACGCATTTGTGATCGTGCCCTCATTTAGATATCGGCAGTCCATTACCAATCTCTTTTTTCCATCTTTTTAGGTATGAAAAACACTGGCACCATTTGAGGTGACTTAGATGGTCTAATGTACCCCTTTTCTAATTCTCCATCAAGGAATTTGCAAATTTCTAATAGGTCAGTTTGAGACATTGGTATAACGTGACCTTTCTTTGAAACAAAATCAGGTTGCAAATCAATTGCATGATCCCACGTTTTTCTCAATGGTATACGCGTTGATTCTTGTTCCGAAAAGACATCCAAAAAGTCATGAAATTTCACAGAAACTTCTGTTTTTATTTGTTTTTGTTCGTCTAGCGATATTTCATTTATGTCCACTGTGTTATAACAGTTAAAAGTCATCGTGTGATTCATCCAATCTATGGATGGATTATACTGCTTAAGAAATTCGTACCCTAGGAATACTGCATTGGTAGCTAAATTGGATACGTATAAAGTTAAAGGAAATGAATAAGCAATTCTATTTCCATCTATCATTTCCACATGAACTTGGCAGACATGGGTAATTCCTCTTCCCACATTTATGGATCCATCAGCGTTTCTGACTTTAATGGGTCTTGCCAATTCTTCGCAAGTGATGGCATTGGCAGTGACAAAACCTTGGTCGACAAAACAATGGGTAGCTCTGCTGTCGACTAAAGCAGATACCCAGACTGAAGATTGGTCATTTCTTCATAGTTTTAACTCTGTTATGACAGGCGTGGGTAGCATCAGCCGTAGACTCGATGCGCAACCTAAAGCTGTGAGACGAAGACGAGGGGCATAGGTCCTGAGCGCAATGCACAGAGACTAGTCACTACTCCGCCTAGGCGAGTATGTAGCGATGTCAAAGGTGAAGGTAGAGTATCCTCGAGCGAAGACACTGTGAGGCCAAGTGATACGAGGGGAGAGCAGAAGGGAGCGAGAGGGTCAAAGATGCAATAGATTGCTATCTCGAGTAGGCTCAAGCTAAGGTTACACCGCTTGTACTACACCCTATTTATATGTAGAGAGTCCTGCACACAGACCAAGCAGTGCTATAGTTGGATAAGTGAGAAACCCAAATGTAGTAACTGGAGATAAGAGAAATGAGTCGAACACAGCACGAAACGAGTCAAAAGGCTGTGTCAGATAGAACTACATGGAACATCGCAGAACATATAAGTCATTGATAAGAGATAAGAGAAACGCACAGCCATTAATGCTGACTAAATGAAGGGCTGTGCGTGTTTTAAGTAATATAAGGCGAAAGAAGCGAAGAAGAGAGAAAAAGGGGCCGATCGTAACATTACCCCCTTAGTAGGGTCGAGACCCTAGTGAGACCTTTCTTTTACAAACCTCGACAAGAGCCGACAGGTGATCCACACATGTTGCTTTCTCTGACCAAGTCGAAGCAAAAATTGTCGTCCTTGTTTAATGCTGGCGGGGATCGAGGTGGAGGTACTGGAAGCACACGGCTAGAGTGCTGAGAGCAGCAGGAAGCATTGGAGGTGCGGGACCAAAAGGATCCCTGGGACTGGTGGGAATTGCAGGAGGAGGCGGAGGAAGAGGACGAGCCAGGTGGGGAGCAGCGGTTACGAAAGGGACAGGCAACCTGGGTATGACCGGGGGAATGGCGACAACAGAAAGGACAAGTGTAATGAGGGCAATGTACCCTGATATGTCCAAGCCTGTGACATGTGAAACACGAGTCATGGTACCAGTTGTGATCACTAGGGCAGGGTAGGTCTTCCTGCAAGATACGTTGTTGGACTGTGGCCTCCTGAATATGGTCAAAGTGGGTTTGGAGGGCATCGATGGCCAGTGCTTCTATGGGGTCAATGGGGGAGGATGAAGTGCTAGATGTGTTGTTATCCACAGGGACCGAGTCTCTGATGATTTCGGAGGGTGAAGGGGATGGGGAGCGAAGTGCATAGCCAGTAATGGAGATGTTGGTGGGGACCGTGATTGCAGCGGTTTCCTGAAGATACCTGTCAACATCTTGGATGAACTCCAGGTATCCCACTTGATGGGCTACGTCATGGATATGTCTCATGGCCTGAGAGTGGATGTTTCGAATGGAGGCCCCGATGAGAGCAATACCACGCTGGTCATTGCCAATGAGGGACTGGAAGAGATGGGGAAGGCGCTCCAATTGGAGGTAGAGCATGAAGAGGAGGAAGAACAGCGAGGAGGGGTCGGTGAAAGCCGAAATCCCTGTGAACATGTGAGGGTCTGTAAGAAACTTGTGAAGTGCACTGCACTCATCGTCAGTGGGGTCGGAGGTCCTGAGGGTGTGGGCATGGATAGGAATGTCCACGGAAATTATGGGGGTTGGGGCATCGGCGGGCGGCTCGAGGGTGGGGATGGTATATACAGTGCTTAGGCTAGGAGGTACACTGTCCATTGCCAGTACCACAGCATCCTCATAATGAGGAGCATTGGCCAGCATCGGAGAGGGGGTGCATGGCAGCAAAGCAAGATGGTCCTCCATAGGAGGTATTGAAACAGACAGGGACGAGGAAGACAAGAGAGATGCGGTAGAGACATTTGACATGTTAAAAGAAAATCAAAGGGGTGAGGGGGTGAAGACGATAGAAGGCATTGCGAGGTGAGAAAGCTATTGCTTTGAGGGAGAGAAGGTCTTTGGGTGGAGGTCCTTATACTCCTGGAGGGCAGACTTCACATTTTTCAAGTTCCATTCTGGAACCCAGGAGTCTTCTTTGGCAGTGTAGCCCTTCCATCGGATCAGGAACATGCGGGAGCATGGTGTTCCTCAGTGGTGTAGAACCTTCTCAATTTCGTATTCTTCTTCGCCTTCTATTAGCTCCAGGGGTGGAGCTGGGAAGTTCGGGCCATGTACACTGTTTTTGCGATAGGGCAATAAGAGGGAAGCGTGAAACATGGGGTGGATCTTCCATGTCACTGGGAGGTGGAGTTTGTATGTCAAGGGGGAGAGGACGTCAGTGATGACAAAGGGTCCTTCCCTTTTGGATGCGAATTTAGGGTTCGTGATGTGGCAATTGAGGTTTCTTGCCTCTAACCACATCTTATCTCCTTTTGTGAACAGGGTGAAAGAGCAGTGTGTTTGGGATGCCATCATCTGATGTGCAAGTTCGTGGGCGGCAAGTGCCTCATTCCTTGCTGTGGACAGGGCCTTGAGGCATTCTTCCAGGGCAGGAAGTGGAGTTTCCACAAGGACTGTGGGGAGGGCACAGGGTTCAAAGCCGTACATGAGGTAGAATGGTGACTTTCCTATGACGGAGTGAGGGCGGTGGTTGTGTGTGAACTCTGCATGGGTGATATGATCAGCCCATGCGGTCAGGTTGTTTCCACAGAAGATCCGAAGGTATGTTTCAACCTCCTGGTTGACGTGTTCTGTTTCGCCGTCAGACTGGGGGTGGTAGGCAGTGGACAAAGAGAGGTCATATTTTAGGAGCTTTCCAAGCTCCCGAGTGAAGGTTGATGCAAATTGGGAACCACGGTCAGAGATAATTTTGTCATAAAGGCCCCAGCGGTGGTAGACTTTGTGGAAAAAGAGGGTGGCTATCCCCTCAGCAGTGATCTGTTTCTTAGTAGGGCAGAGAATTACCCCCTTAGTAAGCCCATGGTCAACCATGACCAACAGGCTGTCAAAACCGTTGGATAATGGGAGGTCTGTGATAAGGTCGCAGGAGGCCTGCTGGAATGGTCGAGAGGTGAGAGATTTGATCGGGGAGAGCGGGGAAATGGTAGGATGGGTATTGGTTTTGTTTTGTTGGCATGTGGCACAACCCTCGACATAACAGCGGACCTGAGTGGCAAGGCCGGGCCACCAAAAATTATGGGCAACAAGTTGGTGAGTTTTCAGATATCCGGGGTGGCCAGCAGAGGGGTAATTATGGGCGCGTTGGATGACTGCGAGGTGGTTAGGTTCCGGAACATAGACGCAGTCATGATAACAAAGGAGATCCTCTTTGAATTGCCAATCGGAGAGGCAGTTGCGAAGGTTGGAGGTGGTGACAGATCCTTCGAGGTCAGCATGGAGGCGGATGACAAGTTTGTCATCTGCAGAATATTTTTGGATGGTGGTGGAGAGGATGGAGTCGACAACTCGAACAAAGAGGGTTTCGGGGAGGAGGGTGATGGCTTGGTAGTCGGACTCGGACAAGAGTCTGTCCGGGTGGCAAGAGAGAGCGTCGGGGCTGGAGAGTAGGGAACCGGGGATGTGGGTCATTTTGAGATTGAAGTCTGCAAGATCAAGGAGTCAATGCACTTGTCGGCAGTTGAGGTTCTGGAGTTGGTGGAAGTATGTCAGGTTTTTGTGGTCAGTAAAGACCTGGACTGGGTGTTGTGAACCCCGGAGGTAGTATCGCCAAGCTTTGAGGGCTCGGATGATGGTGAGGAGTTCGCGGTCAAAGATATTGTAGTTTCGCTCTGCTGGGGAGAATGACTGAGAGAGGTAAGAATAGGGGTGCCAGTCCCCGTTCGAATCTGTCTGGAGGAGAATAGCCCCAGTGGCATCTCGTGATGCATCTGTAGCTACCGCAAATGGTCTGGAGAGGTCTGGGAGGTAGAGGATGGGTTGAGAGAGGAAGAGCTTCTTGAGCTCATCAAAGGAGGTTTGGCATTGGGGAGTCCAAAGCTATGCAGCAGTTTTCTTGGTCAGGTCGATGAGGGGATGGGCGACGTCAGAGTAAAAAGGGATGAATCGTCGGTAGAAGTTCGTGAATCCTAGAAAAGAGCATATGTCCTTAACTTTCTTTGGGGTAGGCCAGGAAGTGATTCCGTCGAGCTTGACGGGATCCATGGCAAGCTCGCCTGGTTTGACGATCATGCCGAGGTATTCCACCTCGGGAGTGGCAAACTTGCATTTGTTGAGGTGTAGATGGAGATCTAGCTCCATCATTCGTTAGAGGATGTGGCGGGTGTGCTCGGTGTGGGATTCATTGTTGGGGGAGAAGATGAGTAGGTCATCCATGTAGATGACAAGCCATCCTTTGGCAATCATGTCTCTAAATGAGTCGTTCATAAAATGCTGGAAAGTCGACGGGGAGTTGTTCATGCTGAAGAACATGACTATGGGTTCGAAGAGGCCTTTGTGGGTGATGAAGGCTCCTTTCCACTGGTGGCCATCCTTGATGCATACATTATTATATCCCCAACGGATGTTGAACTTGGTGAAGACATTAGCTCCTTTGAGCTTATCGATGAGGTCAGAGACAAGGGGCAGGGGGTAGGCATCGTGAATGGTGTGTTCATTCAGGTACTGGTAGTCTTGGCATAGATGAAGTTTGCCATCCTTCTTCTTGACAAAGAAGAAAGGGGAGGCCTGAGGGGACTTTGAAGGACAGATTTTCTCTGAGCAAAGGTTTTCATCAAGGAAGGCTTCGGTTGCCTTCTGTTCCTCTGGGGACAGGGGGTAGATCTTTCCGATCTTAGAAACGAAGGACTTGTCAAGGTTAATCTTGTGGTCGTAGGGTCGGGATGGAGGAAGGGACTCGCAGTCCTTTTCTTCAAAGACTTTGGTGAAATCTGAGTACTCTGGGGGCAAGGTGACTTCCTGGGTCTGGGTTCCCACTTTTTCTGCGAGCTTGGTAGCTTCGGAGTAGCAGGCAATGGTTGCCGAGGGTAGGATATATGGCCCTCCTCGAGTGACACAGTTGATAGAGTAATGGCTAAGGGTTTGGTGTTGCCATTGCTTTTCTGATTGGATGTCCAGGTATGCGTGTAGGTGTCTGTGAGTTTCAGGAGTCATGTTGACACACCGAATCGATGTTTCCCCAAAGCCTCGTAGAGATGGGGCGCGGTAGTGGGAGTCATATTGCTTTTGGTCAGTGACATAGGCGAGGTAGAGGTCTGCGGATTGGTTAAGGATTTCGGGGATGGAGATGGTCTGTTTTTTCCAATCAATTGTTGGGTTAGCAAGGCGAAGCCAGGGGAGACCGAGGATGATGTTTTCCTTACTGCAGTTCATGAGGTAAAAGAGCACCTTTTGGGTAAGTCCTTCTCCAACGGAGACGTAGAGCTCAGTGGAGAACAGGATATCTCCATTGGAGTTCGCAGATTGATCTATGTTGCGAACGTGGATCAGTTGTTCGAGGTGGGTGCGAGGGAGATGATGTTTCTGGGCGAAAGCCTAGTCAAGGCAAGAAATTTCTACTCCAGAGTAAATGAGAGCAGGGGAGTCGATGACTTTCATGGTGTGCGAGGGTACCATGAGCTGAATGGGGATACGCATAGCTCTATTTGATGTGGATACTAGTACAGGCGCACAAGAAACAAAACGTTGGGGAGGTACTTGCATCGAAGAAGTCCTCCCTTTCAAAAATCCTTTATCCCCACTGCCTCTACATGGACATCTTCATCATCGTCTTCGTCCATGAGTCCCGGTATCTCTTCTTCAGCTTTGGCGACCTTTTGGTCGGCTTTTGGGCATGGGGGGAGATCTTTGAAGGTCGGGCACTTGTTGGAGAAGTGGCCTGATTTTCTGCAGCAGAGGCAGAGTCCTTGTTTGAAGCATCGTTCGCACTCCTCAGGGGTGAGTTTTGGAATGTGGATGGCATCCATGTCCATGGCATTGAGGTCTTTGTCGTGAGGGGTCTGAGTAGGGCGGGGGACGAAGGTGGGGGTCGAGGAATGCTTGTGCTGGTGGATGACAAGCTTAGCACATTTGTGCTGGTCGTCGAGACGAGAGGCATTCTTGATCCAATCATCGATGGTGGTGGGAACAGTGTCCATGAGATACACTTTTTCAGAGAGCGAAGGGAGGATGCCTGTAGAGAAATAATGGCAAATGGTGGCTGCCTCATTAAGTCCTGCCAAGCTGACCTGGTTGCAGAACTCTGAGATGTATTGGCTAAGGGAGGGTTAGAAGGTTCCATTGTGTCGCTCATTGACGTGGTAGGTGGCCAACCAGGTTAAGGTGTTGGCAGCAGTGTTGGGGCTTTCGAAGTGAGCTTTGAACTTTTTAATGAACTTGTCCCAAGACCCTAGAGTTATGTTGGTCCCTCGCATGCTTTCCTCTGTGAAGGTGTCGGCCCAGGTGAGGGTGTTCCCATCATTCATAAATGACAGGGCAAAGCCTATCTTCTTTTCGTCCGTTGAGTAGATGTCAATGTTAACAGTGAGGTACCATTGGACTGTGCAAAGCCAGGGCATGGCATCGCGTTGTTTGCCTGAGAAGGCCTTAGGTTGGGTGAGGCGAAGTTCAGTGGGTTTAGAAGACATCGGGGGATTTGGGCTAGGTGGTGAGGGGGGTGTAGCAGTTCCAGTGCTGGGGCTGGGGGGCGTAGTAGACCTCCAAGAAGAAGAGGTTGCGATGGGTGGTGGTGGTGGGCGGGGGTGCCACTTCAGAGGTGATGGAGGAGCTGAAATGGCTGCGATCTACAGCAGGAGTAGTCACGTTCGAAGAGCTTGAGCCTTTTGTTACGACAGGCATGGGTAGCATCAGCCATAGACTCGATGCGCAACCTAAAGCTGTGAGACAAAGATGAGGGGCATAGGTCCTGAGCGCAATGCACAGAGACTAGTCACTACTCTGCCTAGGCAAGTATGTAGCGATGTCGAAGGCGAAGGTAGAGTATCCTCAAGCGAAGATGCTGCGAAGCCAAGTGATACGAGGAGAGAGCAGAGGGGAGCAAGAGGGTCAAAGACGCAATAGATTGCTATCTCAAGTAGGCTCAAGCTAAAGTTACAGGCTTGTGCTACACCTCTATATATATGTACGTGCGGGGGATGTGCATGGACCAGGCCTAAGTAGAGCCTCAAAGACAAAGGAAGACATAAGGGAAAAGAAGATAAGCAACTATGAGTAATCTGCAGTATGAATAAGTAAGAAAAAGACTGCAGATTGGAAATAAGAAGTGAATGCGCAGCAAAGAAGATCAGAAGAGAATGTGCTGCGGCACGAGGACTGCGGGAGCAGTAGAAGAGAAGCTTGGGTGAAATACCTGAGATAAGGATAAGCGACACGAGGTGTCGGAAGCAATAAGTGAAACAAAGAAGCGAAGAGGGCATGCAGTGCCAAAGGAAAGAGTCCAAGGGAGAAGGAAGCAGCATAAGCCAATGGGGGAGGTTGGCGAAGGGACATCAGTGAACCAGGGCAATACACAGTATCAAAGACCACAGGTCTAAGGGAATGGTGAAGGGTATATGCCAGTAGGACAACCGGCAAGGCATAGGTGAACCAGCAGGAGTGGCTGGTGAGACATCTAGAGGTGCGATAAGAGGCACCACGGCTAAGACAAAAGAGAAAAGAATAGGGGCCATAGACCAATCATAACAAACTCCACTTCTAGAGCATTTTTGCATAAGTGCTGTGTCTTATACGGCATCATTCTAATATGTTGAGGGGTTTTATAACTTAAATGATTTTTTTGTATTTGTGCAAAATTAAGCACCCAATGTTTTTCTTCCGGGGCCAAGCTCAATTGAGACTTCGCAGCGGAATATTCATCCGATGGGCTACCATAATGAGATGATAATTCATGAGAAGGGAATGAGATAGGCTCATATTTTTCGTTCTGAGCCATTTTAGCAAGTTTCCGCATATCAAACACTTCATAATTAAAAGAAGAGGACAAGTCAACCGAATTAATTACAGGGGCTATTTCTTCCCATTTCGGCTCATTGTAGTATGTATCAAAAAGATCAGAAACAGGTACATGGTCTGAAACACTATTTTTTGTATTTAAAGAATTTTCGTAAGTAGAACTAGTACTGAAAGAAATGTTGTCTGAGACCTTAGACACCCTCATGTCTGAAGTCGGCATTAAAAACCCGCCTTGGCACGTGCTTCAACTGCGAGCCAATCTCGCCAGTATGCCTCGGCTTCTTCCATCATCCATGCCTGATGGTGGGCTGTTGCCGCAGGTTGCGGCACTTGTGGAGGTGGGGGCGGAGCAGAGACTTGCTGCTATTGGGGGTGCCAGGATGCAGCAAGGTACCCTGGGGCTTGTTGAGGGAAAGAGGAGGTTGCCTCTCTTGCCTCATACAAGGCACGATTATGGGGGCGATGAGAAGGGTTTGTGGGACACATTGCCCAAATGTGTCCTTTCCTTTGACAACCAAAGCATGTTCAATTATCAGGGGTGGATGATGTGCGCGGGGTTTGTCGATCTATCTCCATTGGAGCACCTTGTCCAGGTTGAACACTGGTTGGAGTAAATCTTTGTCCTGGCACAGGGGGACGAGGAAGAGGGCGAGCGCCAAAGGGTCGAGCACTCTGAGTACGGGGGGCAGCAGGGCTGATACTGGGTCTTACCAACGAGATCCTTTCAAACTTTTGGTTGATGGCAGTGTACACCTCAACCAATCCTTTGTAGTCATCGTCATCAAGTGTGGCTCTGTGCAACTCATGCTTAATGTGGATCTTGTATTGCACCACTCTTTTTAGCAGGTGCACTGCCTCTTCATTACTACATTTGGCGTCGGAGAACAATGCTGAAAAGTCCTACATAAAAATAGTAAAGTCACCAGTTTGTTTTAAGTTTAAAAGCTTTTTGTAGGCCTCATGGTGAAGCGTGCATATCACAAAGTATGATGTTATTTTGGTTTCTACTTCAGCAACCGAGGGCCATTCGTCGACGTCCTTATCACCGAATTCCTCTAAGGTCTTTATTGCGAAGGGCACAGCATCTCCCACTAAGCCAGTTACTATCACATAAGTCTCTTCATGCTTATCGAGACTTTTGACCTTTAGGTATAGTTTCATTTTCACCCACCATAGATGAAATGTGGCCTTGTTCCCATCCCATAGACCAGGATCTCCTATTGTTCACTTGGCCTTGGTGATGATGTCGAGTTGCAGACTCGACAACTGGTCGGCGAGGTTGTCAATTTTCCTGTCTAATGACATCTTCGTAGATTATAAAGGTGGCAGTGGCTGTGTAAGGATTGGAAGAAGGAGAAGTGGAATGTCGTGTGTCGAAAAAGAGTTGGAGGAGGTGCAGAGGAACGTTTGCTGCTTCGAGTTGGAAGCTAGTGTTGCCGGTCCAGTTCCACTCGGGTTCAGGGGCTACTTTACAAACAGTGAGAAACTCGTAGCCGATTGTGCACATATACTAGAAATGGTCAAACTCGCTTGCCACTACCACGAAGAGGGCTCCACGAGGGTTTCATCTCACGAGGACGAGTCTTGTATGCTGGCTCGGAACCAGAGAGTCAGGGGGGGAGACTGGGGAACTGCCTGGCTACGGCTGACGTTTTAGTATGCCGAGACTGTAGATCTTATGGAAGAGTCTACTATTCCGTCAGATTACACTGCCCAAAACAGCTACACTGACCCACTATGTGCAAAAGGGATTGATTGTTATTTGTTGGCGGCCAAGTGTGTCCTCTTGAATGAGGTCTATGCCTTGGCAATGTGAACCAACTTTAGCACCCGACGTGCATAGCTCAAATGGTTTTGTATAGGAGTCATTGTCTCCTAGCTGTCACATAGCAAACGTGTTCCCAATAGAATGATGACCACTTTATGCCTGTGGATCGGCTTTCCAACAGCAAGTAAAAATGACGAGCAGTGCGCTTATGTATCCAGCATGAACAGAGGTGGATGTATGGGGCAGCTTCGACCTAATGAAGTGACCTAACAAAGGACACGACCATTGGCCTTCACTAACCACAAGAAAAGAGAAGATAAAGATGGAGGACCGCGACTTAGGTAACAAAGACACAAGAGGTCGAAGCTGGGGCTCAGCTTGACTCTTGGCCTGTCTTATATATGTCTACTACTATTAAATACATGAGGCATTAGTAAGCTACATGTGTCTACCATGAGGCAGTCCAGACTAATGATGTCATAGATAAGAGATAAGGGAGTCCAGACTTCTGATGTTATTGATGATGTTATATCGCATGATCGGTTTAGACCACTGACATCATATTATGTAATGCAGTGTGCCACACTGTTAAGATCAGAAAAAAATGGCGAGTTTGAATAAGGTTACAACAAAGACCTTCTCAGTTGACTTCCATTCATGTCCAGACTTTCAAACTTGTGATACCATAAGGAAGAGAGGTCAGGGATTACAAGACAGGTAAATTTTACTTGCTTTATACATTCTATATACATGTGTCAGATGCACTCTATACTACATACTTGCTTAATCAAGTCTGCACCACAATACAAGTCTGATTTATTGGTCTTGACAAGTTTGGACTGGTCATGCCTGGGTCCACAACCAGTTCAAGGGATGACTGGTTGCAGTTGCATGTGTGTGCACAGTTTTCAAGACTGGTTGCAGTCTGGTTGCACCAAAAAAGGCAATAAAGACTGGACCAAACTAGACTTTAAAACACCATCAGCAAAACCAGGATTTTGCCATAGTGCTCATAGTGTTCATAGTGTTTCATAGTGTTCATAGTAACTCATAGTAATCATAGTACTCATAGTATCATAGTGCCATAGTGTCATAGTGTTTATAGT
>JBBPUL010000222.1:0-26528 GCA_038094675.1 Spongispora temasekensis
AAAATGGGCATATCTCAGCAGTGTGTGAATGAAATCACATGATCCAAGGGGCAATGTTGTAGCCAAGAGTATGTTCTATTTATATCCCCACCAAAGCTAAGCGAAATTCCCACAGTGATTGGCAGTGTGCTGCATGCACTGCCATTGGGGTTAGTATGGAAAGGGTTTTTGAGGTCACTGTATTCTCCGATGGTAGGTTGTCGATGATCCCTCTAGAAATGAAGCACTAGTAAGTAAGGAAAACAATAGAACTTGCTTGTTCATGGATCGAGCATGCATCCAGCCTGAGGAAACATTTTTGGACAGCAGCAATGCCACTCCAGAATTTTTCTTCCAAATTAGCTTGCCAGTAGGTATTGCTTGAATGGTCAATGTTGCAGCAAATATAAAGATGGCCATTGTCTGGGCTATAAGATGCATTGGATGCAGAATTACAATGAAGCAGTTGGTAGGAGAAGCAGGCGCAGCCTGGTGCAGGGGAATAGTCCTTTAGGTGACTACAGTTCCAACTTTATCCATTTGATGAAGATCAACAATGACATCCACAGTGAAACCTTCAATTTGTATCACAAATATGCATCAATGTTTCCAGTCTGTGTTGCATATAGTAGCAAGCATGTCAGATCAGTATATCTGAGTCACTGATGGATGCAGTTTGCATTAGTGATCGTGAGCTAATAGGCTATCATGCTACACCTAATGCAAGTCGAAAGGTCACCTGATGTCTCCTAGAGTGCTGTTCTGGAGTAATAGCACTGAAAGACCTCATAGGGGAAAACGATGAATAAATAGGTCTTCGCTGCAGTTTCAATTGTACCTGGTACAGCTGATGCAAGATGTACATCAATGCTAGTTATCACCACTGCCATCACATCACCATTCGTTTTGCCAGTGATGCCCTCAGTTCCAGAAAGGCTACAGCTCAGCATCTGCTGGTGTCATGGAGGTCTTTACTCAGCTTGCAATTTCCCCTTACAGTCATTTGCATAATAAACAATGTGTTTTGTTTTGTTTTGTTATTGAAAAAAAATGAGAAACCACGTGCTTGACAGCGAGACAGGTCTTGGGGTCATTTGTAAAATTCCAAGTTTTTGTGGTTGGTGAAGATGATAAAGGAATCCTTGGCATCTAAGAGATACTGACGCCATTCCTTGAGGGTGAAGATAATCGCAAGAAGTTCCAAATCTGCTGCAGTCTGAGGTTGCAGTCACACATCACAATTACTCTTGACACTCATTCCAAACTTTGAATGTTCAAGCTCTGATGAACACATATCCTCAGGTTCTCAAATCCCCCCTCAAATTGTGGTGCATTTGGAGCTTGGATGATCAGCTGACCAGATGCCCTAGGGTCAACCGAACAAAATAATGCCAGATATGGTTGAAGCTGGCCAAAGCAGGTGTAGTGTGACATGATGCATGATTCAGGTGACATTTCGGGGACTTGGAGAAGATCTGAAACTCAAGTCTATTCCTAGTTGAGTTCCATTGATAGATTTGATATTTGTTATTGCTTTAGATTTGGAGACTAATCTGTATACAAGATACTTTGCAGTAAGGCAGCATGAAAAAAATCGGTTAGATCATGCACAATAAACAACATAAAAGGTGAGTGCTCCACTTGTCTGTGGTCATTCCTCATCCCAGTCACTCATTTCTTTACCATTCATGATTCAGGTCACCCTGACTCTCTGCAGATGTTGGTTCGATCAACCTCCACTTTGGATGGGGAAACTGATATTGATCTGACTATACCATGGTCAGGTGAAGCTGGTCATTCACATGCTGGCATAATTGGCAATGCAGCTGTGGCATCAAGCGCCAATGTTGCTTCTGGTATAGAGCCAACATCTGAGATGACTTCAAATGGTGTGTAGAATGTCAAGCTTCTTAGTTGAACTGATGTACTAATTTATCTTTCAGCTTTGCTTGATCATGCAGGTCATCTTGTCTCTATTAACATGGTTTTCTCAAGCATGGAGAAACCAGCCAGTAGCCATGGTCAACCAATTGTGAAGAAGCTCTGGATAATCAAAAGTGACCATTTTGTGATTGACGACATCAGCCGATGTGACTTTATCAAGTTATTTCTTTGCATTCATGATATTTCTGATCACTTCAGCTCCAGCATCAACTTTGGTCCACCATTCAAACTCTGGTGGATGGCTCCAGGTAAGTAACTTGTTTTCGAATTAGTAGTGAACATGGTAGTAACTCTGAAATCTGACATAGTGGTGGCAAGACTGGCACTGTGACAATTGAGAAAGACCATGATTTTGAGGTTGCATGTGGTGCATTGTTGAAGAAGAAAAAGGATAAATGTGTCATTAGTGTCAAGTTTGATGTTAACACAATGGATCCTTATCGGGTTTGCAAACATGTAAGTTATGTACTAGTAAATTCACCTGTTTGGTCTGTATTGACATTTTGACAGCCTATTCTCCAGGTCAATAAGGATGAGGAACACCTGGACATCTCTTATGCAATCAAGGTAGGTCATTTAAACTGGTATCAAGGCTTTATGCAAACTTGAACTTACTTGTCATAATTTTAAGATCCCTCATGTCAAGAACTTCTCTGAAGATGTGCAACTTCATGGAAATATCATTTTTCAATTGAAGGCAAAGTGGATGTGTGATAAGCACTCAGGCGAGCATGGTGAGATGGGCCACTGTTGGATCAGTCCAACAGGTGAGCATATTGGCCTCAACAATCATAAACTCAAGCAATAGGTGGCATCTATTGTAAGTATGCTTCAAATTCTTAGTTTTTATTTGATGTACAGTGATTGGCACACAGGCTGCTGGAGATGCAACAAAGCATGAACCACCAAATACCATTGATTTTGATGGTCACCAGGATGGCTGTCTTGATGTAAAGTCATGTGGACACACTGGCCTCCATTCATCTGCAGCAGTTGTGACATTGACAACAATGCTCCTCACTGCAGTTACCTCGATGATGGCAAACCAGCTTGCTTTGAAACCCTCTGTCACTAAAGTTAATTTACCTTCCACTCCAACACATTGTCAGAAGAATTCTTTACCTTGTTCATCTGTTCCCACTGTTGGAGCTATGTTGTTATTTGTATGACTTCTTTACCCAGAAAGGTATTGACCTTCATGAAGCAGAAGGTCTTCTTGCACAGCTTGAGTTTACTCCAGATATTATTTCTGATGTTTCAGTTTCTCATCTTTGTGATGTTCTGGACATTGCTGAAGGACAAGGACTCAAATTACAAGCATTTGCTTGGGAATGGAATGACCATCTTTAGCTTAAAAAGCATCACTTGGCATAAACACACCCTTTTATACTCTTCATGCACTCATTTAATTACATAGTACTGTCATTACTCATCTTGTTATGATTGGCCCCTTTTCTTTCTTCATTCTCACTTCTCTTTGCATTGTATTACTTAAAATGTGCACAGCCCTTCGATTAGTCACTGCTATGGCTGTGCTTTTCCTTATCTCCCATCGCTGACTCAGACCTTCCACAATGTTCTATGTAGTTCTATCATGCACAGTCTTATGACTCATTTCATGCTGTACATGACTCATCTCTCCTATCTCCAGTTACTCCTTTTGGATTCCTCTCTTATCAAGCTGTAGCACTGCTTGGTCTGTGTGCAGAACTCTTATATCTAAATAGGACGTAGCACAAGTGGTGTATCCTTAGCTTGAGCCTACTCAAGATAGCAATCTATTGCATCTTTGATCCTCTTACTCCTCCTCACTCTCCCTATGAACCACTTGGCCTTGCAGCATCTTCACTCGATGATACTCTGACTTCGTCTTTGACATTGCTATATACTCACCAAGGCAGAGTAGTGATTGGTCTCCTCGCATTGCACTTGGGACCTACACCCCTCATCTTCTTCTCGTAGCTTTAGGTTGTGCATTGAGTCTATTGCTGACACTACCTGCACCTGTCATAACACATCTTTTTTCTATAGTAGCCTTATTCAATTGATCAATAATGTCAGTTGTATCCACAATTCTGGATCCACCCTACTGCATCACTTGATGTAACTGATGGAGTGAAAGGTTTGTTCAATTGGATTGAAATCTGAGGAATATGGAGGAAGATAGATCAATTTTGCACCTTGAAAGCTGTCAATGAACATAGTCAAGTATGTGAGATAAAGATACAGACCACATTCTTGCTCAACAACTTGCCGTAGCTCCACATCATGGTGGATTGAGGCATTGTCAAGAATAACCACACTATGAGGTCCAGGAAATGGAGTCAAAACTTAGATGAGAAACCAAGTGTAAGTACAATTTCACAAGCCTCAAGCACACAACCAGAAGTGGGTCCAGAACTTACAAGTTATTCATTGATAAAGTTAAGAAAGTGGTCTTTATTCACAGACCCTTTGAATATATCAAGAGCAATGATCCCATCAACTAACAGTGCAGGGAGTGTGGAATACTGCTGGCCATGAAGAAATATTGCATGTTGAACACAAGCCCACGTACTGGCCATCCAGTAGCCTGCTGACTCATATGATTGTCAACAGCTGCCTCATCAATCCAATTACAATACTCCATTGGAATATCTCCATACTTTGCCTGCCATATAGCCTGTAACACCTCATTCCATTCCAGTGCATCCTTCGCAACCTGTTTCTGGGTCAATGCAATGCAGCATATAGTATGTGAAAGTGTTGCTAGAGACACCATGATGCCACAAACAGTGAGCAACCATTCTTGTATCTCATCCAAGTAGAGTGTTGGGTTGGCTTCGAGTGTTGAAGTGATATATGTTACATCTTGTTGATCAAGAGATTAGTAGCAGCCTCAGACACAAGAAAATGGGTTCTGAACTTCTCCAAAGTCACAGTGAAGCCCAAGAATGGTGTATACAGTGCACTTGGAGCATCCAGAAAGCTGGGCTATCTTGGAGACTGACTTTTGTTGCTAGAAATAACAAACAACTATATGCTCTCGAATGTCCCTTGAGAGATAATGGGTCATTTGTTGATGTGAGTGGTTATATAATAATAATAATAATAATAGTTGTCCCATGCCACAAGACCACTCAAACTTGTGCACATTTATTGATGCCTTCACTGCTGCAATGCATGTGCTGGTTGTAAATTGGATTGATGCTCAGATGATGGAATCCATAACAAAAATGGCCCTTAAAATGTGTGTGTGTGTAATGCATTGAAGTATGTATATGTATATAAAAAAAGTACCTCTAATCTGACAACACGCAGCTTGTACTTGGTGTAATAATAAGTGTCAATAATTTAAATTAACAGCAGTATCATCTACATGCACCATTACTCTCGTATTATTATACAAACTGTTATGATTGGTCTATGGCCCCTTTTCTTTTCCTTTTGAGCCACAGCACCCTTCAGTGCACCTCTAGATGCTTCACCAGCTGCCCTGGTTCATCCATGCCTTGCCAGTTGTCCTACTGGCATATACCCATCATCATTCCCCTGGACCTGTGGTCTCTGATACTGTGTATCACCCCAGTTCACCATTAACCTCTCCCATTAGCTTATGCTGCTTCCTTTACTCTCGGACTCTTTTCCTTGGCACCACGTGCCCCCTTTGCTTCTTTGTTTCATGTTATTGCTTCCAACACCTCATGTTGCTTATTTTTATCTCAGGTATTTCACCCAAGCTTCTCTTCTACTGCTACCACAGTCCTTGTGCTGCAGGACATTCTCTTCTGACCTTCTCTGCTGCACATTTGCTTCTTATTTCCAATCCACAGTCTTTGTCTTACTCATTCCTACTGTAGATTACTTATAGATGCTTATCCTCTTTCTCCTTATGTCTTCCTTTGTTCTTGAGGCTCTACTTAGGCCTAGTCCATGCACGTCCCCCACACATATATATAGAGGTGTAGCACAAGCCATGTACCTCCAGCTTGAGCCTACTTGAGATAGCAATCTATTGAATCTTTGACCCTTTTACTTCTCCTTTGTTCTCTCTTTGAATCACTTGGCCTCACAGTGTCTTCACTCGAGGATACTCTGTCCTTGCCTTCATCATCACTACATACTTGCCTAGGTGGAGTAGTGACCAGCCTCTGTGCATTGTGCTCAGGACCTATGCCCCTCACCTTCATCTTATAGCTTTAGGTTGTGCATCGAGTCTATGACTGATGCTACCCACACCTGTCATAACACAAACTTCTCAAACATATTATGCCAACTCGAGACTACAAGTATCAATATGAATGAACAAATTCAACTTTTTTCTCCTTATGAGGTAATCATTATTACTGTTGCCTCGAGGTAATGCCATAGAGACAGAGGAAACTACATTGGATCAAATACAGTATAGACAGTACTGAGGAAAACAGTACTGAGGGTCCAGAAATCTATTATGGGCAGCAATTAACACCAGTAGAATCAAGTTATCAAGAAAACTCACCAGCAGGATGACCAGCTGGTCTACTCATGATTCTACAGCATCTGCAAATCAAGGTTGTGTCTAGTACTGTCCAGTGTTGTCCAGTATCATAGTGTTTATAGTGAGGGTCTAACTAGAGAGTGCTCTCATAGTGCTTTCACAGTATCTTAGTGTTTCATAGTATTTTTATAGTGTCTCAAAGTATCTCATAGTTTTCATAGTGCTTTATACTAGTATTTCCATAGTGTCTCATAGTAAATTGTCCAATAAGATTTTTTAAAAATATATATACATATATTTACTTTTATACTATATCTTTCTAATTAATACTCTAATCAATCTACTAATTAATTAAACTCTAATTACTATTTATCAATGAATAATTACCTTGGTCTCCAATCACAAAACTAACTATAGACATGTGTGCTTAACATATACTATTAGACAGTGCATAAAGTAACTTGAAATGATTAATCTAGTTAAGAAGTACAAACCACTTGTTATATATAACTGAGTTACTACTTCATTGCTACACTTCTTTGTGCACTTTTTTGACTACACTTTCATACACTTTTTGGTACACTTTTACTGTGCTTTTGACTATATTTTTACTATACTTTTACTACATTTCTGATACACTTTTTGATATACTTTTGGTACACTTTTGATTGCTTTTTATGCACTTTTACTACACTTTTAACAACACTTTTGGTACACTTTTTGGTATACTTTTGATACACTTATGATTGCTTTTTTATACACTTTTACTACACTTTAAATTACACACTTCTTCTAATCTTATCTAGCTAATAAGAGTGTCAACAATAAATCATGGCATTTTCAACTTCTAACCAATAAATCAATAATATATAATCTTGGCTTTTCCAATAACCTTCTAGTCTTTTCTAACTAATGATGAAATGTGAACAATTAATCTCTCCTTTCTAATAAACTTACAACCTTGTCTAACTAATAATAGTGTGTTAATATTAAATTATAGCTTCCTCAATAACCTTCTAATCTTGTCTAATCAATGACAGAGTGTCAATAATAAGTCTTTGTCTTTCTAATAACCTCTTAACCTTACTAAATTTAATATTGATTAGACAAGGTTAGTAGATTATTGGAATATTTATTATTTGTTAGATAATATTAGAAGAATATCAGAGAAGTCAAAATTTTCTATAGGTTAAACAAAATTAAGAGATTATTAAGCAAAGATCTATTATTGAAAAAATATACTATATCAAAAACATAGAGACAAGTGATAAAAAGTGTAGTAAAAAGTATATCTAAAGTGTAGTCAAAAGTGTAGCAAAAAGTGTGGTAAAGATCTACTATAAAGACTTAGAAAGATTTATGTTGTATTGCTTATATAAGTTGCCTATATTCAAGTGGTGGCACAGCCACATGTTTATATGGGTCTGAATTTTGTAATATGATTACTAATCATTTCAGTAATTTATTTTGACACAGCCACCTGCCTATACAAAATGTTATAGTAATTATGTATAGTGTGATTATATAAATGGCAGGCCTGTACAGTATGAAGACTATGAGTAATCATGGATTGTCTATGATACTATGACACTATGACTAAACTATAGATTTACTATAAATTACTATGAATACTATGGTTACTATAAAACTATGATTTCTATAACACTATGAAAAATATGGCTGCTATGAACACCATAGAATGCTATCAGCATTATAATGTTGTGAATGCTACTGGCTTAACCTAACTAAAGTGACCTTAGTGCTAAAGGCAACCTTACTCTAGGGCTACAGATATAGACTGACTCCTTTTTTCTATCAAGCACCTTACTACCAACTTATCTTTCACCTTAGCATCCTGATCCTTTGTTTGTATCTATTAACACTTTATAGATGCTCACCTATTCTATATAGGGTTATATCTTGATAGATCTCCTGATTTTATTTCTTATCTCCAGATCTCAGATCTTGATTCAGATCTTAGGTAAGGCTATGCCTTCTCTTTCATTCTTCCCACCACCATGGCATGTCTACCACATGTTTTTACATATCTTGTGGTGCTACACTAGACTCTTATTATAGATTACCATATTTAGTTGTGCCCTCTACCCTGGCTGGCCCTAAGCTTAGTCCATGTGCATGGCTTTCCAACATATATAGGTCACTAGATCAACTGGGATTTCCCAGCTTGAATCTCATCATCCTTCTTCTATCTGCATCTCTAGTGGCTTGGCCCTAAGTGTAGTGGTTGTCCAGTGTCCTCTACTTACTAAGGCATCAGGTTAGGCCTCTATTGCTCCTCTACATTCTTTATCATGAGACACCCTTTGACCACAACTATCAACATTCCCTGAAGATTGCCAGGTTCTATAACCAAATTCTGATGTAAACTAGCTTAAGCATTTCCTTGTGCTGATGCTCCTCCCAATCTTTCATTCTACTTGAAGTTAGGTTTTGTGCATTGCTAGTTCATAACATACAGTATAAACACTATGCATACACTATGGCAACTATGAACACTATGATAAAAATCCTGGTTTTGTAGATGAGTAACACCACTGAGGCTCTCCAGAAACAGATCCAATATTCAGGGAAGATGGAGGGATCATAAAATCCATGCAGTTAAAGTTAAACATGATCATCAGTAAAGACTTCTATCACCAATCATTTTAAACAGCTTAGAAACTCAAGTCTCATCACCAATAATGACATCAGTAAATCACTAGTTTTCATACAGAATGGTCTCTACACACTCAGCATCTTATAATTGTGACCTGTAGCATCATTCTACATGTATATAATAATAGTCATGGACACCTATCAGTGCTAAGCATTATTCTACAACCAAAGCTTTATTTGGTCTACAGAAGAGGTCATCATCTACATAGACAATCACAAGTACTATATCTTTTCCATTATGATAAACAAATAGGCTGGCATCTGGTTTTAGCTGCTCAAATCCTAGTTTCTTCATTGACTTGTCCAAAGTGTGCTACCAAGCTAGTCCAGCTTGTTTGAGGCCATATGTATATGGCACAAAGTAGTCAAAGTACTTTGCCTTACATATTGGGTGGCATTAACTCTTCAGAAAACTCCATGTAGAGCTCCTTCTCTGATTTGCCATAGAAGTAGGTGGATCAAACATCTAGTTCTATAAGGTACCAGTTTTCTAGTGTAGAGAGGGTGAGCATACACTGCACCATCTCAAAACATACTACTGGTGAAAAGATCTGGTTATACTATAGTCAAGACCTTCAATCTATGAGAAGCCCTTGACAATCAAATAGGCTCTCTTTTGATCATCAGGTTTAATGTTAAAGACCCATCTATTTTTTATAACCTTGTAGCCTTTGGGATAATGAATGACTTTATAGACTTTACAGTCTTGAAGCATCTATACATAGCTCTTTCAAGCATGCTTTGTGCCAGAGTTTATACTTATCATCTGGGAGCTTTAAGATATTCTTATATTATATTGCAATAACTGACAAAAGAATCATCAGAGCATGAGATGGCCTTTGAAGCCAAGAAAGCAATCAGAGCATCTCACTCTTCCTTGGTGATGCATTTGACATCTTTCTCAAAAGAAAAATGGGAGTGAGGCATACCACTGAAAATAGGTGGCATTACAGGCTGTCTAGAAGGACCTGGGTCCTCTCATGGAGTATTGTACTCAAGGTTGTGAATCTGCTTGAGTGAACAGCAATCCTCACCATAATATTGCCAGAATGATAAGGTGATCAGCATAGATAAAAGGACTTGCAAGATGTTCTGGGATAAGAAGGTGGAATTGATGGAGGTGGTGTTTGTGGGGGTGTCAGTGGAGGCATGGCAGGGCAGTTCTCACAATTGACATTCTCATCTCTAGAGATAGAAAGAGAGTCAGGAACTAGAGTAGTTTATAGGACCACACATAGGAGCAGCATTCAGATCATCATTACTGTTAGAGGAAGTGTGATTCTATAAAGTATCATCAGCATGATTATGTGGGCATTTCTGCTCAGAATGACTGACTGGTTTATGTGAAGATGCCTTGAGGCATTCAAAAAAAAGGTTCTCATCAAAGACTGCATGTGCTGATGTGTGGGCAGAGAAAGAGGTAGCTTCACTCACTACCATACTCAGAGGTGGTTCCAAGATATATCATTAACTGAGACTTAGGCTGCAATTTGCCACCATAAGTTTCCTGAGGATATGTATATATGCACTAGACTCAAATACCTGAAGGTGTGAGATGAGGGATCTCTCCTCCTGGAGTAGCTCATGGGGAGTGCACTATTGAAGGTGCATCATAGGGGTGCAGTTGTAAATGTACATAAGTTGCATGTTGTACAGCAAATTCCCAAAGGTTTGATAGTAAGCAAGTATGTAAGTGCATTGCTTGTGCCTTGTCCATCAGTGTTCTGATTAGCCATTCTGCTGGTGTGCATAAAGGGCAGATTGGTGAATGTAAATACCATTATTGTGCATGTAAATGAAATTATGATCTTCTTGCTACATTTATTGTAAAACTTAATCAGATTAGAAGCTGTCTTTAGCATTAAACAATTGTCTTTCAACAATGTTCCCATTGAAATAAGCTTCAGACTGCACTGAGGCATGTAAATCACTGGCAATAACTGCATAGATGTTCCTTAAAAGTCAATAATGATTGTTTCTATTTCTAAAATAGGAGATATGCCAGATGCAGTTTGGGAATATGTTGTCTAAGAGAACTTCTGGTACTTAACAAAAATTATTTTATTGTTGGTAAAGTGTGATGATGCACCAGAATGTAGTAACCACATGTCCTTTTTAGAATTATGTGAATGGTGTTCTTTTACTTTACCTTTCTCTTTCGTGTTTATATTTCTGCAGTTATCACACATAGATTTTAAGAAAGTAGTAGCATCGTCAGTTGTATCTACTACATCTGACATATATGCAGCACTATAATATAATATGTTCTGTAGTAGTTGGGTTTCATGCACAATATTGCATCAGCATGGGAAGAACAGAGGAAATCTGGCACATACCACTTATCTGCAGCTTCTCCAAGGTCGAAGTAGCGAAAGAGATACTTGTTAGTCCTGAGTCTTGAGTTCTCAATAATAACAGTATTTTCATTAGCAAGCTGCATAAAGCTGGTGGACTGTGCCAGTACAAACATCTTGATTTCCTTGAGGTGATTGAGGAGGGAGGGATGAGAAGAGGACAGTTGGCTGTCAGACCAATCAAACTAATGTTGAATGATCAAATCTACAACCTTGAAAGTCTAAATAGTAAGAGCAACCTCTATGAATCAGGCAAGGTCAATGGTGGTTAAAGTATGAAAAAAGGCCAGAGAGCCATACTGGGCAGCACTGGGAGTGTTGGTGTGGTGGTGAGGGTCAATGGTTATAGAGTATATATGCAGGCTGGCAGGGAAGATAATAACTGGTTCATATATAAAGTTATTATATGTGAAGGAGGTGGTCTCAGCATTATTGGCATTGGCTTTCACCTTATCTTTTTATCTCTTCTTTCTCTTCTTCTGTGCCTCATTAGCATGCTTGCCCTGGTGGTACTTCTTCTTCTGCTGGCTGCCTTCTTGTCCATTGCCTAAGATCTTCTGTTAGTTTGAGATTTCTGACCTTTATGCTTGATCACAGAGATCTTGTTAGCCTGTTGGCCACAGCTGTTGATGCCTTCCAAGGGCTTGCAATGTGACATGTACTGTTGCCAGGAAGTGATGGTTATCTACTTGACCTTTTGTAAAGTCATGTGTTGTTACAGCTCAGTTAAGCTCAGCTGAGCTTGGCTATTACTGGCTTATATATGCACTTGGTTTCTGGTGTGCTTGGTTATCTTAAAATCTGGTTCAGCTTGGCTTGGTTAGCCAATTTAGCTGGCTTATAGCCATTCAATTGGGTAAAGCATGCTTTGAGCTGGCTATGATACATATAACCAAAAAATACAACATGTGAGTGCTGCTAGAAGATCATACAACACCTGTATCCCAACATAATGCTTTCCAACAAGATAATAATCATGCTCATGCCATGAAAAAATAAATAAGACCAAGAAGTGCTTTATAGCATTGGTTCTACAACTGGAGTTGCTTGCTTCTATGTGGCATCTGTTGAGCACTCCTTGTTTTTGTTTGAAATTGCACATGTAAGCCTAAGCCATGATGTTTCTGATTCCTTTGGTGGCAAGTTAGAGCTCAAACCATGTGAAAGAATCTTAGCTGCAACATTAGTACTTAAAAATGGAATGGATAATCTCTGCTATCATTAGTTTTAGCACATGACAATGGTTATACAGACACTGTGGGCTGTAATTTCCTCATTAGTGGCATGCATAATGCTGCAGGCAGGAGGAGCATCTGAAGATACTCAAAATCTGGCTTCTCTGTAAATGTTAGACTGCATGAATATTCCCATTGGAAATTTGACAATACAATCAAGAATTGGCTCCTTTCATCTCTTAGGTGAATATATGTGAGGGTTGTTGATTGGTGTGCTGAAACCATGGCAGTGATCTAGAGTGGAGAAACATGAGAGTGTAGGCAAGGCTTCAATATCATCTTGGTGAGAAAGCTCTTATTTATGGTGGCTGTTCAGGGAGATGTAGGCTAAAGTGGCAATGAACTTGCTGTATTCTTTCATTGAAATGTGAATGTGTAATTTTTGATGGCAATATTGCTTGGAGATGCCATAGTCGATAAGGTAGACCAGGTCCTGGGAATCCTCTGTTTCCATTATAATGTTTTGGGGTTTAACTATTCATTGAGTCAGTATATACCATCAACATCCACATATTCAGGCACGTGAATAGTCTCTCCCCCTTTATAAGATTCCAATGAATGTACACTCAATATTTGTGCCACAATTATTATAGCTGACACTCTGTTCTGGCAGCAGATATCAAGTGAAGTGACCTAATCAGAACACAACTGTCGGCCTCTACTAACCACAAGAAAAGGAAGGCTGAGGATGGGGGACTACGACTTAGGTCACAAAGACACAAGAGGTCGAAGCTGGGGCTCAGCTTGACTCTTGGCCTGTCTTATATATGTCTACTTATTATTAAATACATGAGACAGTCTAGACCTCTGATGTCATAGATAAGAGAAGAGTCCAGACTCACGACATCATTGATGATGTTATATCACGTGATCGGTCTAGACCCGTGATGTCATATTATGTAATGCGGTGTGCCACACCATTGAGATCAGAAAAAGAAGGCGAGTTTGAATAGGGTTACAACATTACCCTGTCTTTAGGTTGAGATTCCAGATCAACCAGAGTCATAAAACAAAGAGGCAAATTTGTAGAGAGTTACTCATTGTACTTTTCGAGGTGTAGCCAGATTTTTTCAATGAAATTCCTTTATTGCCAGAGGAGCATTGACAAGATCAACAGCTGGCTGCCACATAGCGTCACTGACATCATAACCTTTCCATTTGACCAAGTAAGAGAGCCCACGTCAAGTGGAACAGGAGTTGAGAGCTTTTGTTCTATCTTAAGCAATTTACACAACTTGGTTGTGAACGCTGAAGAGAACTGTGGTCCTCAATCGGATACCACTGTTTTAGGCAACCCGTTCTTACACCAAACATGATCTCAAAACAAGATGGCCAGGTCTTTGGAATTGATGGATTTAGAACATGATGTAAACACCACTTCTTTTGAAAATTGGTCCACCATGACGCAGATAGCATTCAGGCCATTGACTGTGGGAAATCCTGAAATAAAGTCAATGGAAATGTCTTCCCAAGGGTGTTTTGGAATAGGCAATGGGGCTAGTTTTCCTGCTGGAGGTTTAGATAAAGACTTCAACTGGGCACAAATTTGACAGTGGTCCATGTAGTCATTGATTTCCTTTTTCATCTCAGGCCAAAAGAAATGCTAAGATATGGTAGATAGTGTGTGTTGCTGTCCTGCATGTCCTGCAATTGGAGAATTGTGGCACAGTGTAAGAAGTTCTATTCTCAGTCCTGGAGGTACAAAGATGCGATTCGAGTCATTGATAAATACCAATTGTTGTTCATTGAACCAGCATGTCACAGATGAAGGTATTTTTAGGTTTTTTGACATTTTCTGTAGTTTCTCCAGGAAAGTTGATTCTAAATGTACATCATTTATAATAACCTGCGGTGGTAGTACCATGATATTTTCATTAAGGTTCTGCACAGCATCACCATGGTCTGGTCTTCTGGACAACACATCTGCTCTAGCATTTGTGGATCCAGGTTTGTAGATCAATACATAGTTGAATTCTTGTAGTGTAGCATGCCATTGAGCTTGGTGTGGTGACAGAGTTTGTGGTTTTTTCCAGTACTCCAGATTTTTGTGGTCTGTCCAGATTTCAAATCGTGAACTCCCGATATGATAGTGACGCCATTCTTTGAGTGTGCGAATGATGGCAGCCATTTCTTTGTCATAGATAGGATAGTTTCTTTCTGCTGCATCGAAGGAATGCGAGATAAATGCACAGGGCCTCCAGAGGCCATCTTCGCAGTGTACTAAGAGCACTGATCCTGTGGCGATGTCCGATGCATCGGTTTCTACCCTTAGTTCTTGCGTACTATCAGGGTATGCGAGTAGAGGTGCTTTTGTAAACTTTTCTTTTAATGTTAAATAAGCGTTTTCCTGGGCTGGTCCCCAGGACCATGGCACGTCTTTCTTGGTTAGCTCCATCAAGAGTTTAGCTGTATGTGCAAAATTTTCGATGAAGCGTCAATTATAGTTGCAGAGTCCCAAGAATGACTGGACTTGTTTAACAGATTGCAGTTGGGGCCATTCCGTGATTGCTTTTGTTTTGTTATTTTGCATGTCTACCCCATCTTTAGATATGACCATACCCAGATAGTTGACAGTAGATTTGAAGAAAAAACATTTAGAAGGTTTACAATAAAGGTTATTATCCCGTAAGACCTGCAAAACTTCACGGATGTGTTGAGCATGCTCAGCATGAGATAAACTGGTAGTAAAAACAATAAGATCATTGAGATAGGCACCAGTGTCATCGTAATGATCATGAAACAGATCATCCATCATAGCCTGGAAAATAGCAGGTGCATTTTTGTAGCCAAAGTACATGACCACCCTCTTTCATGCAAACATTGGTATAACCCCATCAGAGGTCCAGCATGGTGAACATGTCGGCACCACAAAGCTGATCAACCAGTTGATCAATGCGAAGTAATAGATATGCATTTGTAACTGTTCCTTCATTAAGGTAGCAGTAGTCCATCACCAATCTCTTTTTTCCATCTTTTTTTCGGTATAAAGAACACTGGTGCCATTTGAGGCGACTTTGAAGGTCTGATATACCCATTTTTCAGTTCTCCATCAAGAAAATTACGAATCTCTAACAGGTACATTTGAGACATAGGGATGACTCAACCTTTCTTTGGTATAAAGTCTGAGTGCAAATCAATTGTGTGATCCCAAGTTTTATGAAGCAGCATGCGCATGGATTCTTGCTCTGAAAATACATCGAGAAAGTCATGAAATTCCACAGGAACTTCCATTTTTATTTGTTTTTGCTCCTCCAGGGTTATATTATTCACACAAGCAGAATCATAATGGTTACTGTCTTTTTCGGCTAAGTTGGCCACATGAGAAAATTGGTCTCAAGTTCAGGCCTCAACTTCGGAGGCCAATTGCATGCAAACCACCACACGGAATTCACAGTAAAGATCACTGCTGGACTCCAATGATTACATAGAATATGATCTGTAAGGTCTGCATGTAAAAATACAAAGTTTTGATTTTTCGAAATTCGACACCTTCGGGTGACCTCCGGAATTCCTACTACGAGCTCAGTGGGACTGAAAATCGATGGATATTGCTGCGGAAACAAACAAAGAGTACTAAATCATGCTGTAGAAACACCTCTGGTCACTTCTGACACCAACTTTTGCAAGTCTCGTTTAGCATACTACATGAGGAGAAGAGCAGTTCCACGAGGAATCTGAAGCATCTCCTGAAGCTCGTTCCGAGTCATGAATTCACCTGAAAGCTGAGAGAGATGCAGAAAACCTTCTTTTTCAAAAGTGGGAGCAAACTGCATGAAATGAATGTTGTCTTTACCCCATTCCTCATGATTGTCAAGGGGCTTGAGCCAAACTGAGATTGTGGGCATTTTCACCAATGGTATGTCGTTAATTGATAGTTGGGTTTTCATTTCAGTGTAGGCAGTCGTGTTAGAAAATGTAGGAGATGTCGAACGACTCGAATCAGGTCCACCTGGCATAGAGTCAGCCTGAGGGATGCCAGGCTGCATAGCACTGGCACGAGCGAGTTGCATGTGTCCATTCCCTGGCGCTTGATGCCCCGGATAACCTGGCCCTTGCAGTGAGCCTCCCCATGGTGGCAAGACAATGACCTGGGGAGGGGCGGGTGGATAGGAATATCCTCCAGGAAGATTGAATGGTCCAACGGGGTGATCAGATGATCCAATGGCTGGCTGAGCTTGAGTGCGGGGTCTCGCTGCATGAAGGTATAGTTCTGGCGGTTTCTCTTCTATCATTGCGAGGCCGTTTATCTGAAAATCATAGTGATTCAGTAAATAAGAGTCAGATAAATTGTTAGAAACTTACGATCTCATGAGCCCAGAATGATATTTGAGCATGCGTCAATATCATACAGGCCTCATTTGGCCCAGGGAAACAGTACACTGGTGCATCAGGCATCTTTGTGTGGACTTTGCATGTGTACCGTTTCTGGAGCCAGTCTACATTTTCCTGGAGAGGCATTGTAGCACCTTCTGCTCCACCAGTTACTAATGACAATGCCTGTTTGGATCTGGATGCAGATGCCTTTGTAGTCTACAAGGAAGTGGTGGCGCAATGCATCAGTACATCTTTGAAATTATAACAGAATAACACAGCACATACCAATCGATTGCCTGATTTTGTGTTGCATGCATTGTGAGGATTAGCTGATTCATTGTCAGAGCTGCCGTCTTCAAAGCAAACCAGGACATTCTTGAGCGGCCGAGTAGATTGCTTGCCACTTGCAAGTCATGGTGGTACTAGCATTGGACGCATTCTTGCAATGAACCACTTGAGTTCATCCTCTAATTGGATGGATGTCGCTGCTTGCTTTGCATTATCTGAATCTAGGCAATATTGGAGTTTCAGTGCTGGCGTGTGGCACCTGAGTCTTGCAGCAACTAGTTCACAAAGATCCTCATAAGTAATCTGGGACTCGATATTGAAGGGGGAGTTTGTGCCGTTCGGTTTACAGGCTACGCATGGGATAGTAAATGCTGATAAATATCATCAGTGGATACATACAGTTGACTTGAACTGAGGACAAGACTTACGGCAAGTTTGAGGGTCGAGGTACTTTTCACAGTGGACGCCTGTCTACTTGCTCCTCCTTTGCCTGCACGAACACCAGATTTTGCCTTTTCAAGTCCTATCATTGTCACAGCTGGCACCGGTAGCAGACTACTCTGAAGAAACATGTCATCCATTCCACTTGACCCAGAGCTGTCGTTTGTCATAGATGAAATGGCATCAATTTCTTGGCCATAGTCTTCACTCTCAACATCAGGCTCAGAGGCCATAGCCTGAGTGCTATCATCGAGTGCACTGAGGAACTCCTTTGCACCTTCCTGAGGATCAACAAATGAGAAGGTGGTATCCAAGGAAGGAGCATGGAAATCCATTATAGTATCATTGTCATCGACCTCAGCAATGGCATCTAATGCAGGACGACCTAAATCCAGAGTCTGAGTGGGCTTCAGTGTGGTCAAGCACTGTAGCCGAGACTGACTTGCAGCCTGTCTGATCTCAGCGTCAGACTTGGATCGTTCACGTGTCGAGGATCTCTGAGAAGTAGGAACAACTGAAGCAGCATGTCTTTTGTGGACCGGTGGAGCAGAGGAATCGACAGATGCTGGATGACTGCCAAGACTGATACCAGTTGCAGGATGAGTTGAGCTTTCTTGACATACACACTTGTCCGGGAACCCCATTTTGATACATCTAGTGCAGGCGGTAGCCCCATCGCTAAGCTCACAATGGGACTTTGCAGCCTTGCACTTTGCACATGCACCAAGTTGTTTCACTCGAGATGAACCTATAGTAGACAATTCAAAAGCATCAGTCACCATGTGAGCATGATACTGATCCTATGCACCTTGAACAGTGGCCAAATGCCCTGCGTCATGGTCAGAGGGAGGCTTCTTGCGTTTATTCGTGCTTGAGGTCATGGCAGTGAGCCCAACACTGGAAGAAGTAGTGCTACAGTGTAAGTTGGCCACTCAAAAACTCTTATACTCACTACCTCATGGGCTTGACCCAATGGAGAAAGCTGTGGGGCGTGGTCTTTTCGCGTGGTTGCATGTTGCTAGCACCATCGTGACACGTAAGATTTATGCAAAACACAACAGGACAATGAGCACTACAACAGAGTATCTACACATAGCCACAATGCCTGAACCAGCCAAACGAATCCTGAGGAGTAATGATATACAAGGCTCTGAGAAGTGTTGCATATATCTCATCATCGGTGAGCTCAGTCATCGCCATGTGCATGTAAGCACCATTGCAACAGAGATGGTACTTCATTGCAGAAAATGCCAATTCGATCGGGTTGAAATCGGGGGAGTATGGTGGGAGGAACTCACAACGCATTCCTCTAGACCATACATTTAGCCATCGACAGCAAATAAAAAACTATTGAGGCATACCTGGACTTGATCATTTCCTGTATGTCAGGGTGTTTGTGAATTCGACAGTTGTCTAGGATGATAACTGAATTTGGAGCAGGATACGGCTCCATTTCATCAAGTAAACCTTCAACAAACCCAGAGAATGTTTCCGTACAAAATGATCCCTCGACGATTTCGCAGTGGATAATGCCAGCATTGAGGGAAAGAGCAGGGAGAACAGAGAAGATGAAAAATGTTAGCAACAATCAAACAGAGAAAAAAATAATTGCATACCGCCGGCCACGAACAAAGAAGGCTTTGCATTGTGCTTTCGTTCCTCGGATAGACCAGGCATGACCACGGTATGTCGTGCAACGATCAACAGAGCTCTCATTCACAAAAACAAGTTGTTGTGGCTCATACTGACCAATTCTTGTAAGGTACTCTAGGCGTTTTGTAGCCGATCGTTCTGTAGCAACACGTGTGACCTGAAACAAATAAGATAGAAATGACTCGCAAGAAGTAGGACTTACCTTCTTCATAGTAAAACCAGCCTTGCGAAGCATGCGCCAGATCGTAGCATGTGAAACCACACGGCCACATGACGCAGCCAGCATTTCTTGAAGTTCATCCAAATAAAGATCTGGTGTCTTGGAAATTGTTCCTAGCAGGAACTGTAACAACGTACCATAGATTAGCGCATCACACAGAAAAAGAGTAAGGTATGATCATACCTCAACGTTGACATCGTGTAGATATTAATTTCCCTTTCGTTCCTTCAAATCTGCCTGTTCCCCTGGATTGGGTATCGTTCCATGGGCATTGAAGTATGACAGAATGCGTCGAACTGATCGGACAGATAGATCAATGGCCATAGCAATTTGTTCAAAATCGAGGAATTTTGTGAGACGAATTATGGCCCATTGGATCTCGGCCGAGGTCTGATGGCCTCGCGGCATGACTGTAGCGCAGAATCAAGCATAAAACAGCAAAGAAAGATGCAATGCTGACCTTGGCAGGAGATCCTGGCACAGCGAAATATTGGATTTTTGAAATATCATTTTTATGGCTCCGGTTCGTGCGGGGCATAGACCGTAGGGTTTTCCGAGTCTAATGGTGTCGTTGGCATTGAATTCCGGCGAGACGTTGAGGTGCAAAAGCAGAGAGAAGGTCGAGGTGTGTTTTTGACTCATTATTTCTCATGTGGCCAACTTAGCCAAAAAAGACAATAAAAGTCATCGTGTGATTCACCCAATCTATGGATGGATTATACTGTTTAAGAAATTCATATCCTAAGAAAACTGCATTGGTAGCTAAGTTGGATATGTATAAGGTTAATGGGAACAAATAGATGATTTGGTTCCCATCTCTCATTTCTGCACATATATTACATACGTGGGTAATTTCTCTTCCCACATTAGCAGATCCATCGGCATTCCTGACTTCAATGGGTCTAGCCAATTCTTCGCATGCGATAGCATTGGCTGTGATGAATCCTTGGTTGACAAAACAATGAGTAGTGCTGCTGTCGACTAACGCGGATACTCAGACCAATGTTTGGTTGTTCCTTCATAGTTTTAGCTCCACTTCTAGAGTGTTTTCTCTTAATTGCCATGTCTTATATGGCATCATTTGAATATGTTGAGGGATTTCATAAGTTACATCATTTTTTTGTATTTGTGTGAAATTAAGCACCCAATGTTTTTCTTCTGGGGTCGAGCTCAATTGAGACTTTGCGGCGGAATATTCGTCTGATAGGCTACCATATCGGGATGACAGTTCATGTGAAGAGAATGAGACAGACTCATAGTTTTCGTCCTGAGCCATTTTGGTGAGTTCTCGCATATCAAACACTTCATAATTAAAAGATGAAGACAAATCAACAGAATTAATTACAGGGGCTACTTCTTCCCATTCTGGTTTGTAATAAGAATCAAACAAGTCTGAAATTGGTACGTAGTCCGAAACACTATTTTTTGTATTTATAGAATTTTCGTAAGTAGAAAAAGAAATATTGTCCGAGACCTCAGACACCCTCATATCTGAAGTCAGCATCAAAAACCCACCTTGGCGCGTGCTTCGACTGCAAGCCAATCTTGCCAGTATGCCTCGGCTTCTTTCGTTATCCATGCCTGATGGTGAGCAGTTGCCGCTGGTTGCGGTGCTTGTGGGGGTGGGAGCGGAGCAGATGTTTGCAACTGTTGGGGGTGCTAGGATGTTGTGGGGTTCCCTGGGGCTTGTTGAGGGGGAGAGGAGATTGCCTCTCTTGCCTCATACAGAGCATGGTTTCGGGGGCGACGAGAAGGATTAGTGGGACACATTGCCCAGATGTGGCCCTTTCTTTGACAACCAAAACATTCTGTGGTTTGTGGGGAGTAGGGGGTCTGGCAGTCTATCTCCATTGGAGCACCTTGACCAGGTTGTGTACCGGTCGGAGTAAACCTTTGACCTGGAATTGGAGGTCGAGGTAGCAGGTGAGCGCCAAAAGGATGAGTGCTCAGCAGATGAGGGGCAGTGGGGCTGACACTAGGCCTAGCCAAAGATATTCTTTCAAATTTTTGATTGATGGTGGTGTATGCCTCAACCAACCCTTTAAAGTCATCATCATCAAGTATGGCACCATACAGCTCATGCTCGATATGAATTTTGTATTGCACTGCTCTTTTTAGCAGATGCACTGCCTCCTCATTGCTGCATTTGGCATCGGAGAATAACGCTGAAAAGTCCCACATGAATATTGTGAAATCACCACTTTGTTTTAAGTTGATAAGCTTCTTGTAGGCCTCGTGGTGAAGAGTGCCTATTACAAAGTATTGGGTGATCTCGGTTTCTACTTCTGCAACCATGGGCCATTCGTCAATGTCCTTATCCCCGAATTCTTCAAGTGTTTTGATAGCGAATGGGGTGGCATCGCCTATCAAATGGGTCACTACCGTGTAAGTCTCTTCACGCTTGTTGAGACTCTTGACTTTGAGGTAGAGCTTCATCTTCACCCACCATAATCGGAACATGCTCTTGTTCCTATCCCAAAGGCTGGGATCTCCAATTGTGTGCTTTGCCTTGGTAGTGATGTTGAGCTGGAGACTCAACAATTGGTTGGTGAGGTCGTCGATTTTCTGGTTCAGGGATCCTGACATTTTCATTGATTATGAAGGTGGTGGTGGCGGCATAAGGGTTAGAAGAGGGGGGAGTAGAACGACGAGCATCAAAGAACAGTTGAAGTAGATGTGGGGGGATGTTAGCTGCTTTGAGTTGAAAACTCGTATTTTCTGTCCAATCCCACTCAGGCTTGGGGGCTACTTTTCATATGGCAAGGAATTCATAGCCAATGGTATACATAAAACAAAGGAAACTTGCTTGCCACTACCATGAAGAGGGCACCACAAGGATTTCGTCTCACGAGGATGAGTCTTGTATGCCGGCTCAGGACCGGAGAGTCGAAGGGAAGGAACTGGGGAACTGCCTAGCTATGGCTGATGTTTTAGTATGCCGAGACTGTGACTCTTACAGAAGATATCGTGATTCTGCTCTTTTGCACAGAGAGTACTGCTGTGCTGACCCACTATGCGCTAAGGGTTTGATCCTTATTTTTTGGCAAATGAGTGTGTCTCCTCGAATGGAGTCTTAGCCTCGTCAAAGCGAACTGAAACTATGGCAGACCACCATGTGTGACAACGTTTTATAAGGGAGTGTTTTTCTCCCAGCTATTATGGAGCAACCGCATTCCCAATAGAATGATGACCACTGAAACGCCTGTGGATTGGCTTTCTGACAGCAAGTAATGATGATGAGTGGAGCTCTTATGTAACTGGCACGAACAGAGGCAGACGTAAGGGGCAGCTTCGACCTAATTAAGTGACCTAATCAGGACACAACTGTCAGCCTCTACTAACCACAAGAAAAGGAAGGCTGAGGATGGGAGACCACAACTTAGGTCACAAAGACATAAGAGGTTGAAGCTGGGGCTCAGCTTGACTCTTTTAAATACATGAGGTGTGACTAAGCTACATGTGTCTAACATGAGGCGGTCTAGACCTCTGACATCATAGATAAGAGATAAGAGAGTCCAGACTCACGACATCATTGATGATGTCATATCATGTGATCAGTCTAGACCCGTGATGTCATATTATGTAATGCAGTGTGCCACACCATTGAGATCAGAAAAAGAAGGCGAGTTTGAATAGGGTTACAACATCAAGTGAACCAACTGTGATTCATAAGCCATAAAGTGAGTATCCAACAAATAATATCAAGTAACTTACATAGCTCTTTGAGTTTTGACTGGACAGATAGTCAACTTAGCAGAGCAACAGTGATGCTTGCAGCTTGTCTACTGTGAGGCTGTGGTTTGAGTCACTTCAAGGATGGAGTTCAATGTTCAAACAGAACCCATTCAACTTTGGGCCATTCTGGATCAACAATTGCCTTCAAATTTCCATCTGCACAACTGCCAAATTTATCTAGTCAAGCATGGCTTTGATACTAGACACTGACAGTGACATGCTGATTATGGTGAGAAATAATATTATTACTAATGGTATAATTTCAGCCAGAACTGCAGAGCAAGCACCACTCTTGTCAGTCCTATTCTAAACTTGCCCACACCAGAAAGGTCACATAATATTGTGGAATTATTTGATTGGTATGCTATCCTGCTTACATAATATATAGTTTATCACACATCATGCTGTACTATGTATACTTTATCTCTTATCATAAATAACATCTGCCATTATCATCATCATCTCACCAGTGCACACATTCCCAGCATATGACTTTTCAACATAAGAGACCATACCCTGCATTACCAGGGTACTCAACATTCAGTAACTGCATGATGAGCTGTGCAAGTATGCTAATAACCAACAGGCTGCATCAGTAAATCACTAGTTTTCACACAGAGGTATAGACTTGTGGTCTAGCATACCATAATCAAATACAACCAAGCACAACCAAATACACTAATCAGGCTATAACCAAACATAACCAAATATACTAATCAAATACTAATTAAACACTAATCAAATATATATAATTAAGTGTACTAATTAGATACTAACCAAATATAACCAAGTAGACTAATCAAACACAACCAAACACACTAACCAGGCACTAATCAAGCACTCACCAAATACAGTCAAGCATACTAACCAGACACCAGTAACTAAATACAATCAAGCAGACTAACTAAACACTAATCAAATACAATCAAGTAAACTAGCCAAATACTAATCAAACACAACCAAACACTAACCAACTTCTAACCAAGCACAACCAAACACAACCAAACACTAATCCAATTACAAATAATCTGTATAACAATTCACTAACAAAAGACATGCAGTAACACTAAATTAGTTATATCATAACTGCATTTGCACCAGATTATGTAATTCTACAATGGAATGAACACCATTACTAGATTTGGTATAGCCATTACTAAGCAGATAATGCCCACACACCTTTGTATAAAACATTTCTCTATTTAAATAATATGAGATGTAATCAGCTATATTCTGGCTGCATCTGTGCTGGATTATCTAATTCTTAAACAGAATAAAAGGCAATACTCTGTACTACATTTGGTACAGTCATTACTAAGCATAACATTTCCACACACATTTGTTATATGGCATTTCTCTTTTTAAATACTATTTGAGATTGAATTAGCTATATCTGGGCCATGTTATGACAGGTGTGGGTAGCATCAGCCATAGACTCGATGCACAACCTAAAGCTGTGAGGCAAGGGCAAGGGATGTAGGTTCTGAGCATGATGCAAGGTAACTGGTCACTACTCTACCTAGGCAAGTATGTAGCGATGTTAAAGATGAAGATAGAGTATCCTCAAGTGAAGACACTGTGAGGCCAAGGGGGTTCTTAGGGAGAGTGAGGAGGAGTGAGAGGGTCAAAGATGCAATAGATTGCTATCTCAAGTAGGCTCAAGCTGGAATACATGGCTTGTGCTACACCTCTATATATACATGCAGAGGATGCACACAGACCAGGCCTAAATAGAGCCTCAAAGGCAAAGAAAGACATAAAGGGAAAAGAGAATAAGCATCTATGAGTAATCCACAGTATGAATGAGTAAGGAGAAGACTATGGATTGGAAATAAGAAGAAAATGGTAGAAGAGAAGCTTGGATGAAATACCTGAGATAAGAATAAGTGACACAAGGTGTTGGAAGCAATAAATGAAACAAAGAAGCAAAGAGGGCATGTGGTGCCAAAAGAAGGAGTCTAAGAGTGAAGGAAGCAGCATAAGCCAATGGAAGTGGTTGGTGAAGGGACAATGGTGAACTGGGGCAATACACAGTATCAGAGAACACAGGTCCAGGGGAATGGGTATTGAAGTTGGTACACTCCAACTATGATTACTGGCTACATGTGCTAAGCATAGTTAAGCTAATACTAACTAACGAGTTGAGACAAGTCATGAATTGACATGTCCCTGACACCTGTCAATTATGATTATCAAATGGAGTTAGTTACCCTGATATTCATATTGATCCCTGATATATTGCAAATAACATCAGATAAGTGTCAATCATATGTTAATCATGAAATGTAACATGATGACAGATGACAAATGTCAAACCTCTGTTGTTAGACATAAGACAGCTGTTATAGACACTATATAGATTTGGATTCTGTACTGACAATCTGTCATCTCACATAGACAGATGTTATTTCATATGTATATATATAGTCCCACATTGACACATGTCATTTCACTCATATTTGATATTCTAGTTATATCTCATTTCTACATATGTACAAACATGTCCTGTAGAGTATAAAAGAGTGTCAGAGATGCTCTCTAGAATAAAACAAGCACTACAAGAAGAAAACTAGGAAGAAAAACAAGTTTCCTTCAGATCCAGTGTTAGCTACAAGATTCTCAAAAGTCCTAGTAAGTCTTGCTAGAGAATCAGACTTAACCTGCCCCCAGAGGGATACACTCTGGAGATTCCTAGACTATTTGTCTGATAGTCTACCAGGGTGTTCAAATTCCTTTATCCAGGTCATCATGAAGCAAAGCAGATACTATGTCAGTGATGCTTCACTCTATGCATGCTAGCACATGCAGCATGTGCCACCCCACTTGGCCACTCTTTGGAGGAGCACTGCCATGCAAAGGGGTCAATTGGTCAACCAATTTTGACCAATCAGAATCAAGAGACTGATTTTTCAATCCCAGTCCTTCACTCGGCCATGACTGAGTCGTGGGCTGGCAGGTGACACAGGTGGTGATGACAGGAGGGTGGCTGGGTGGCTTGGGAGGTGGCATGCTCCTGGCTTGGCTGAGGAAATTTTCGCCAAGGTTTAAAGGGGCTGTGGCTGTGGCATCGTCAACCAGATGAATACACACTCATCGGGAGTAGCATAGAAATGACATTTTATTACAGATGGGCAAGACACATGTAGCTAGACCTGGCAGCTGAGTAACTAAAGGGGAGGCAGGACCAAAGGCAAAGGCAAAGGAAAAAGAAAGCAAAATTTGAAAGCAAAAAA